>CAUYON010027051.1:0-45291 GCA_963573935.1 Arctocebus calabarensis | reverse complement strand
TGTGAATTTCCTAGGCCTCAATTCCATGAATGGACTGTGTCCATTCATTCACCTTGCCCCGGAGGAAGGGACTGTGTTAGTTCATTGATGCATTCATTTGCCTTGCCCCCGGTGGAAGGGACTGTGTTCATTCATTTCCTGGCCAAGGAACCCATACACCTATATATACCCCAAGACTAAAAGCCTAAAGGGGGAGACGGGGAAAGACTGGGAGAGAAATGGAGAGAGCTTTTCTTTCCCCACTTGAGTTCTCTCTCTCTACCAGGAGCTTAGTGTTTTCTGTATCCTTTTCTGTAAATAAATTCTGCCTTACCACTGGCAAAAAAAATTTTTTTTAATTGTAAATTAATTCAAAGGTACACATGATTAGGTTACATCATTTGCATTCATAAGGTAAAATCTGAGTTGTAGTTGTTTTCTTCACCTAGGAAGTGTGCCATATTCTCATGCATGGTTCCCTTTGCATGGGAACTTACTGAACTGTCCCCCTTCTCTTCTTGAATTTAATTGAATTTTCTCTTGAGTGACAACATTGTTTTTAATTTGCTAGGTTCATATTAGTGTTGATCAAATGTGATGCTTGTTTTTCCATTCTTGTGATACTTCACTTAGAAAAGCGTTCCCCAAATCCATCCAGGTTGTTACAAAAGATACAAAATATCTATCATTTTAATGGCTGAATGGTATTCCATGGTAGACATATAACAGAGCCTATTAATCCTTTCATGTGTTAAAGGGCATTTGGGCTGTTACCACATCTTTGCAGTTGTGAATTCAGCTGCTATTTTAAGCTGTCAAGATTTTCTCCAAGTTTAGTAGGTCCCTTAATTTCAGGTTGGCAGATATTGTTCTAGTTTTAGAAGTCCAGGAAGAGACAAATCCCCCAAACATGCTGTCTTTGCCTTTGGATTAATGCCATTAAATGATGTGTCATTTTGGGAAGTGCCACGCCATTGAGGAAATAATGTGTTTCTCCAGGAAAAATACTCTGGAGCTGACTGCTGTTTAAATGCTGTGTCCCTAAAGTGCATTAGGTTAAAATTCCTACCTTCTGGTCAGTGCCATCTTCCATGTTCATTTTCAAATACTTTAAAACAGCATGTTCCAGGAACATATGGACAGGCCATGATCTGGAATTCCTCTGCCCACGAACTCCAAAGAAATTCTCATTGCACCTGTGTATGAGTGGACGTAACTTTCCCTTGAGATCCTTCATAAACTTTTCAACTCTTGTCAGAAACACCTCTGAGAGATCAAAAGACTTTGCTCAAAGGAAGTGCGCCACAGGAATGGGCGAAGTTGAACTGTTAAAAATTTTGGCTGTATTTTATCAAAATAAACACAACCCCAGAGATTTTTTCAGAAGCTCAAGAACTCCTTTGGGGGTTTGGAAATTTTTTGTTGTATGCTTGGGTCACGGACTCACAGAAGTCAAGTTCCCCTCTAGCTTTAAAATTCTCTCTCTTCAAAAAAGAAAAAGAAAAAATTGAATAATGGTGGGGGTCACCAAAAAAGAACAAAAAGAAAATTCTCTCTCTGATTTTGATCCTGTACTCTTTAGTAGTTCCATAAGAGTCTTAAAGACGTGAAAGGCATTCTTATCAAATTTGTGGTTTTTACAAATCCAAGAGTAACTAATTCATTGGATGATCATTTCAGAATTAAAATCCAGCAGAGATAAAAGTTAATGTTTGCATTTGGATTATTACAGTGAGGGGCCATTTTGATGGAATAAATGTGATTCTGATATATTCCAGGAACTGTATGTTCACTAGTTATGGGTAGTATCACTTATGAATCCATTGTATTCTGAAGGAGGAGAAGCAGAGTTAGGAGGTACCAGATGTAATCTTACCCACAAAGAACAGGTAGGGACCAATGCATTCTCAGCTCAGAAAAGACAAATTTGTTGCCCTGGTCTCTATGTCTTCAAATTAGAGAAACCAAACCAGTGGGTAGAAGTTGCAGAGTCTAAAATCTAATAGTTAGAATTATCCAATGAAGCAATCAACAAGTTATAGTCCCTGGGCCTTATCGGACCTGTTACCTACTTATTAGTTCACATGCTAAGAATGGCTTTTACAGATGGGCACTTGCCATCAACTTAATAAGAAGGAACAGTCACTGTGGAGCCCATATAAACAAAGTGTCATTGCATTTACCAGAAAAACAGTTACAGAAATTTGTTTTCTTTCTACTACTGACACACTTATATGAGAACCTCAGTGTTGCCCCCAGTGGCCCAAAATGCCTAAATTTACTTTCAAGATCTTCATAGAAAATATTTGCCAACCCCTGGTATAGATCAGCACTATCAGATTGAAATTTCTATGATGATAAAATGTTGGTATCTGTGCTGTCTGGTGTAGTAACCACTAATCACATGTGGCTAGAAAGTATTTGAAATGAGGGAAATGTAGAATAAAATTTAAATTTTTATGTAATTTTAATTGGTTTAAATTGAATTTAAATAGTTCCATGTACCAATTCCAGACAGGGAGATTCTGATAGTCAGAGGCAGAACATGTGCAGAACTCCGTTCACCAGACAGGGAGACCAGCCCAGCTGTCCCATGTTTCACAGCACAAGATGGAAATGAGGGCCTGGAATTCTAGGAAATGATGAGGACTATTCTGTGGCCATGGGAGAACATGAAGGTATACGAGCTCGGACAGTTAAGTTTGTGAACTTGCCATTGTGTGCTTGTGTTGGCAGCACTGTACAAACAACTTGCTTGATAAGGTTTCAGTGTCTCTGTGTTTGTCAATGTGTGCTAGTGTGTGTTTTGTGTGCTGTTGTGAGAACACCACAGATTGAATTACAGTAATGTACATTTGTAAATTTCTTGTTAAACTTAGCAAGAGTGGAAGTGAAATCAGGAACATGTTAGCCCATGTCTTTGGGGATAATGCCGTGAAGAAAACGGCAGTCAGCAATGTACAAATGGATTACAAGTTTTTTGGAGGGGAGAAAAAACTTCACTGATGAAGTGAGGTCCCAAGGAGGCCAGTAATGAGCAGAATTAATGAAAACATTGCAGAAATTCATTGAATGTGCATCAGAATCATTGGTTGACTCTGAGAAGCATAGCAGACCAAGTATATATTGATAGAGAAACAGGAAATTCTTAACTGAAAATCTTGGTCAACAGCTCATGGTTCTTGCTTCATGACAATGCACCAGCTCACACAGCACCATCCATGAGGGAGTTTTTAGCCAGTAACAAGTAACTGTTTTGGAACACCCTCCCTATTCACTCAATCTAGGCCTCAATGACTTTTTCTTCACGTGAAGATAAAGGAAATATTGAAAGAAAGACATTTTGATGACATTCAGGACATCAAGGGTAATATAGCAACAGCTTTGATGGTCCTTCCAGAAAAAGAGTTCCAAAATTGCTTTGAGAGTTCCAAAATTGCTTTGAAGTGTAGACTAGGTGCTGGCACTGGTGCATAGCTTCCAAAGGGGAGGACTTCAAAGGTGACCACAGTAATGTTCAGGAGTGAGGTAGGTATCACTTTTTCTAGGATGAATTCTTGAACTGAATTGTCAGACCTTATATCTGTCTGGAACGACTAGGGGAACATAGAGCTTGCAAAACAACATTACTCTCATGATGTTTAAAAAAGAAAAAGTTGTAATACTGTTTCCATTGCTTGAGTAATTTTCTCCCCTTCCTTCAGACAGCCTTCCACTATTTTTAGTATAACTATGTCTGCATTTGTTTTCTCTCCTTCTGTTTCTGAAATTCAAGAAATCACTGATAAAGAATAGAAAATCTATGTAATAGTCTCTGGTGGAGTGACTGAATTTAGTTTGGCAATGTTACCTAACAGCCATTTGCACAGAAATCTGATTTGTCATAAATATATTTATCTGTTGCATATTAAGTCATATATATACTATATACTACATATAAATTTATTATGCATATGTATAAATAATATTTTCATATGTAGCCCCTCAGTTAGTATACAAGATCAAATGGTATACTAACCTCATTACACAGGTGAGAGAACTAACGCCCAGGAAGTAGGTAGGGTCTAAGGTACTATAACTGCTTCATTGTAGGTCTCCTGACTTCTGCCCTGAGAATCCATTGACCTTACTTTCTTCACTGTGCTTTTTTGGTGGGGGGGTAGATTTTTAAAATAAACCATGTTAACTAACGAAACAATGATTAGGGCTGGTGCTGTTCTAACCCAGTAGGTCTTAAAAGTTATTTTCTAAATGACAAGATCTAGACCATGATGCTACATGATGGCCCAGAAGATACACTGTCTCTGGATGATGGTTAACACAAACTGGAAAAGGTCTTTGGTGAGAGTGGTGGCCAGCTAGGTGACAGGAAGAAAGATAACAAGGAGAATAGCAAAGAAATGTGAAGCTGCAAAGCTTTGACCTTAATTTACAAAACACTCTAAGTGGGAGGGGGAAGGAGGAAGAAGGGAAGAGAAGAGAGGAGGTAGGCGGGTTGGGAAGCTCTCACCTAATGGGCACAGTGTAAGGGTATGCAGCACACCCCCTGGGTGAAGTGTTCAGCTACAACTTGGACTTTACCTGACAAAAGCAAACAATGTAACCTACTCATTCAGACCATCATATCAATATTTTTAAAGACCTCCTTGAGATATCACCCAACCCCAAAGAGAATAGCCCACATCAGAACGTCCCAAAGCTGCAGATGCTTGCATGGATGTAGGGAGAAGGGAACACTTATACATCTGTTGGTGGGACTGCAAACTAGAACAGCCCTTTTAGAAAGAAATACAGAGAATCCCCAAAGAGCTGAAAATAGACCTTTTATTTAATCCCACAATCCCTTTACTAGGTTTCTATCCAGAAGAAAATAAAATCATTTTACTATAAGGACATTTGTACCAGAATGTTTATTGCAGTTCAATTCACAATTGCAAAGATGAGGAAACAACCCAAGTGCCCATCAACTCACGGATGGATAAATAAACTATGGATGGATAGATATATAGATCATGGAATACTATTCAACCATAAAGAAAGATGGATGGCCAGAATCCGTGGCTTGTGTCTACAATCCTAGCACTCTGGGAGGCTGAAGCAAGTGGATTGCCTGAGCTCATGAATTCGAGACAAGTCCAAGCCAGAGAGAGACACCCCTTCTCTAAAAATAGCTAGGTGTTGTGGCTGGCACCTGTAGTCCCAGCTACTTAGGAGGCTGGGGCAAGAGAATCACTTAAGCCCAAGAGTTTGAGGTTGCTGAAAGCTGTGAAGCCATGATACTCTACCCAGGTGACAAGGTGAGACTCTGTCTCAAAAAACAAATAAACAAACAAACAACAATGGAGGCTTTACATCTTTCATATTTACCCGGATGGATTTGGAGAAAATCCTCCTAAGTATCACAAGAATGGAAAAGCAAGCATCCAGTGTTCTCAGTACTAATATGAAACTAGTAGATGAATAATCACATGCCACAAAAGAAAAAACAAACACAAAGTTGGGGGAGGGGGAAAAGGAATGGGGAAGGCAGGTAGGGGCAGGGTTATTCAACTCTGACCTAACAGGTATAATATAGGGTGTATGCACACCTCCTGAGTGAAGGGCTCAACTTCAGCTTGAACTTTACTTAACAAATGCAAGCAATGTAACTTACTCATTTGTGCCTATATATTAATTTGAAATAAAAATAAAGATTAAAAAAAACTGTAAACCCAATTAAATAGTTGTGCAGGCACACCCGTGAGCCCCTGCAAATTTGAGATTGTTAAAAATTGCTGGTCCCTTGGCTAACAAATCTATGAGAAAATGGTCATCATCCTTAACTATAAGAGAAATGCAAATCAAAACCACCCAGAGATACCATCTAACCCCAGCAAGAATGGCCACATCACAAAATCTCAAAACTGTAGATGCTGGCATGCATGTGGAGAGAAGGGAACAATTTTACACTGCTGGTGGGACTGCAAACTAATACAACCTTTTTAGAAGAAAGTATGAATAACTCTCAAAGAATTCAAGCTATATCTCCCATTTGATCCTGCAATCCCATTACTGAGAATTTACCCAGAAGGAAAAAAATCCTTTTACCATAAGGATACTTGCACTAGACTATATATCACAATCACCAAAAGGTGGAAACAGCCTAAATGCCCACCAGCCCAGGAATGGATTAACAAGCTGTGGTATGTGTACACTATGGAATACTATTCAGCCATTAAAAAAGATGGAGACTTTACAGCCTTTGTATTAACCTGGATGAAAGTGGAACACATTTTTCTTAGTAAAGCATCACAAGAATGGAGAAGCAAGAATCCTATGTACTCAATTCTCATATGAGGACAGTTGATGACCTAGTACACAGTGAGGGGTGGAGGAAGGGGACAGCAGAAGGGGGGAAGGGAAGAACAGAGAGAGGGAAGGAGGGAAGGGTGGGAGAAGGGAAGAGCAGAGAGAGGAAAGGAGGGAGGGGGCTGGGGAGTCACAGTGTCCCCACTTTGGGGGGCAGGACACAATTATAAGAGGGACATTACCTGACAAATACAATCAGTGTAACCTGGTTCTTTGTACTCTCAATGAATCCCTAACAATAAAAAAAAAGAAGAAGAAGAAGAAAAAGAATGGCAGGTTCTTAAATATTTGTTTAAAACAATTAGTATAGTTACAGGCTTCTTATTGCTTTGAGTTATCTTAGAACTTGACTCAGTCTCTACATTATTGAATCTCTACACTTTGTTGTTTTTTAGTAATCGGGTCTTGCCTTGTGTTGCCCAGGATGGATTCAAATTCATGGACTCAAGTAATTCTCCTGCCTCAGCCTCCAAGTAGCTGATTCTATAGGTGTGAGTCACTGTGCCCAGCTTCTACATTTTAAGTGAAAAATTAGCAGTGTTTGTACTTTTGGAAATTGTGATTTTGTCTTTTGAGTTGATTCCAACTGTCATTACCAGGCAGCCTGGAGTGGTGTGTTGTCACACTTGCAGGCTGACCCCTCTATTCTCAGCTGCTTTCCTCCCTCTGACACCTCTTGTACTGACACCTCCTCAACTCACTCTTCAGGGTGATCTAGGAAGGAGGTTGTTGGCAAGAGTCAGGAATTTAGGTGTCAATTTATTATTAAACACAATTATAAAAGTTACCATTTATTGTGTGCTTACTGAGTACTGGGCCTCTTCTGTACCTGGTGCCATTTACACAGCCCTTCCAAAGGAACTACAGTGATTAATAACATTATTTATAGAGCACTGAGGCATTGAGTGGGGGCGAGGAAAGTGTGGCCTTGACTGAGTCTGCTGAGTCTGATCTCTTGCCACCATGCTCTGCTACTTTGCCCTATTCCTCCTGACTGGCTCAAGCTCTTTGGGTGTATCCTTCTCATCAAAGGGGGTCTTCATTAGGACCAAAGCTGCTGTGCCTCAAAATGGCTTCATGAGACCAGATCTATAGCAGACAGATTGCTGTGCCTGGGTTTGCCTAGGAACCTGGGTAGACAGTTGGACTTTTTGCTTCATGGTGCAGAATTGCAAGATGACAAGGACATAGGGAAGGGAATGAGGAGGTCAAGTGTACAAAGATTTTGGGAGAAGGACTAGTATTGGCCAAGGAAGGGGAACACCAGAGAATAAGATGGTAAATTCTTGAGCTTCTTTATGAAAAAGAATTTCGACTCCATTTTAGGCTCAGATTTCAGCTCTGAGGTGCCCACAGTTATAAGATGTACCGTCAACGTAATCAGCCTTACTATATTAAATACGCCTGTGTATTCAGAAACATTGATATATGAGAAAAAAAACCTGTACCCTAGACTTTGTGTCTATCCTTTAAGGCAATATACTCTCCATCAGGGAGGTAGCTCCAGTGGTTAGCCCAGGCTGCCTCCCCCTCAGCTTGAAACAAGAGTGTTTTCTCTCCAGAAACCTAGGAAGAGCAGCTGAGGGCGAGGGCCTTTTCCTTTCTTCTTACCTTATTCCTTGGGTAGTCTGGGCCCAGGCCAGGAAGGGCACAACTTCCCACGTGTCATTCAATGCTGGCTCTTGTTGAGTTTATTCATTTATTTATCTGGTAAGAAACTCATCCTCTTCCTTGAAGATTTTGGATTAAAATTAGTAGACTGAAGTTTAAGGTTGGCAAACTGTCCATACAAACTTCAGCAACATCTCTCTGGGGTTTACTTTCCCTAATAACAAAGCCCTGGGCTGGGGCAGTTGTTTGCCTTGGTGATCTCTCAGTTACTCCAGTTCCAATGTCCTATGACTTTTTTTTTTTTTAGACAGAGCCTCAAGCTGTCACCCTGGATAGAGTGCTGTGGCATCACAGCTCACAGCAACTTCCAATTCCTGGGCTCAAGCGAGTCTCTCCTGCTTCTGCCTTCCAAGTAGCTGGGACCACAGGCGCCCGCCACAACGCCCAGCCATTTTTTGGTTGCAATCGTCATTGTTGTTTGGTGGGCCCTGGGGCTGGATTCGAACCCACCAACTCAGGTGTACGTGGCTGGCGCCTTAGCCCGCTGAGCCACAGGCGCCAAGCCTGTCCTATGACTTTTATGGCTATAAAACGTGTTGATATTCCCTGGTTGAAGTTGGACTTGGACAGATGGAGAAGTTGTAGAACCGCCATCTTGAGTTGGGTAGAGTCATTGAAGATGAACCATTTCACTTCTCATTGTTTGAGAAACAAAGAAATTGCTTTGGTTTTAATGTCAGTGTGTTTGAAGATACTATATGCTAGATATTTCTACTGTGGGACATGCTAACTGGTCTTGTAGAGATGTAGAAGTTTTGACAGGACTTGTTCAGTTATTTTAAAATGAAAGCAATCCCAATAATTGGTTTCTCCAATAGCAGGCCGGGGTCATGATATGCTATTCTATGAAAGTCTTTCCATGCCAAGGAGCTCTGGCTCATTTGTCAAACAAGATTTTTTTTCCCTTTGGTTAAATTATGACTGTTTTAAATATGGTCTTTTTGGCTTTTATTGATTTCTAGTCTTATGCTACAGAATTTAGGAAGGGGGCCTCTCTTTAAGTGTAGGGTGTTACCTCCTCTGGGAAGCCCTGTTAGAGTGTGGCTCCCCATGGTGCTAGATGTGATGCTCTCATAGACGCCATCCTGACCTCCCCACAGACATAGCACCACGCTGTTCTCTACCCCTGGACCCTGCTTTCTTCTTCTTCTTAGTGCTTATCACTCTCTGGGAGTAAACAAAGAAACAATCTATTGTCTATCTCCTCCCCTAAGTGTAACTCCATCTGGAAGGGACCTGATCTGTCCTTCACTGTGGTGTCCTCAGGGCCTGGAACAGTATTTGTCACATACAGGAGCTCAACAAATATTGAATCCCCAAATGCCCTCATGGAGCTTTTGTTCAGTGAGTGAGACAATCAGATTATGTTATAAATAAAGTGGTGATCTGCTCTACTGTTCTGCAAAGCTCTTAAGGGAATAGAGAATGATTGGGGTTAGACAATAATGACAGTCCAGAGAGGATGGTCAGGAAAAGTCTGTCCAAGGAGGAGACATTTGCATGGAGACCTGTGTGGCAGTGGTTCCCAAGATCTCTTCCAAGCTTATGGGTTTGCAAGGACTCATAGACATGTTCGTGATTAAGATTTATTACAGTGAAATATGCAAAGCAAAATCAGCAGAGGAAAAGGCATGTGCAGCGAAATCCAGAGGAAACGATGTCAAGTTCTAAAACTCCTTTTCCAGGGAAGCCACACAGGATGCATTTACTTCCTTCAGCACTGAGTTGTCACAATACATGCAGTGTTGTCTACCAGGGAAGCTCATTAGATACCAAGTGCCCAAGGATTTCGATGGGGACAGGCCAGGTAGGCACCTTCTGCTTAGTGTGTGCCAAAATCCCCAACTTCCAGAAGGAAAGCATGAGCCACACTGTTTGGACAAATAGATTAGACACAGTGAGCCACCTTCATTATTTAAGGAAAATTTTATGTCATTGGAGGAAAATGGTTAGTAGCCAAGACACCAGCGAAGGGCCAGCCTTGCAAGCAGGGAAGACAGTCTTTAGCCTCTGTGTTAACTCTTTTCTGAATAAAGGTGGGGGTAGAGGTGATTATAGGGGGAATTATGGAACCATATGAGCATTAGGGGGAAGAGCATTCCAAAAAATGGTCAAGAGCAACAGTGGTGAGTCTCTAGTGGGTCTGGGATGTTTGAAGACATAAAAAACTCAGAGTGACTAGAGCAGCAGAGGGAAGGAGGAGCGTGAATAGACATTAGCTTCCACGATGACCGTTGATTTCTAGAAATACGGACCCCCTGATGCCAGACGACTTCGTTCCATTGGCCTTTTGGAGATAATGATGGGATGTGGGAGAGTGTTTATTGAGCCCCTGCTAGGAGTCAGGCTCAGTTCTAATTGTTATCACATAAATGATTAAATGATTTCTCATTCTAATTACTTCAAACCTATCAAACGGAATGTCCGGTAAAAAAGCTTGCTCTTCTATAAACCAAAGCTTCTCAAACTTCAGCGCGCATAGAACTCACCTGCAAACTTTACTAAAACGCAGATTCTGATTCGCTAGGTCTGGGGTGAGGCCGGCCTTGGACTCTCCGAGTTGACAAGTTCCCAGATCCTTCCAATGGTCTGTTCCAAGGTGAGTGGATTACCTGAGCTCAGTAGTTTGAGAACAGCCTGAGTAAGAGTGAGACCTTGTCTAAAAATAGCTGGGTGCTGTGGTGGGCATCTGAGTTCCAGCTACTCAGGAGGCTGAGGCAAGAGAATTGCTTAAGCCCAAGAGTCTGAGGTTGCTGTGAGCTCTGATGCTGCGGTACTCAATCCCAGGGCAACTGAGTGAGACTCTGTCTCCAAAAAAAAAAGAGGGAATTAGAGCTCACGAGATTAAATGACTTGCCCAAAATAACAAAGCCAGACAGTGGCAGAGTCTGGGGCAAAGGTGGTCATGCAAATGGGAAGCCCATAGAGGCCTTCGGATGCCCTGCTATCTCTGACTTCTAATCAGCATTTTCTCAAGACTCAGGTTGCCCCTCATGACCACTCTCCTTACTTGTCGTCAGAGCCCTGTGACATCTTAGACTCTGGAGGTGAGTTCACAGGCAGGGATCTGAATATTAACCTTTCTGTCCCACATTTCAAACACTGTATCCTGGAGTACGAGAACAACACTTCCTTCAGTCACAGGGCATTCAGCTGATCTCCAGGGCTATTCAGTGATCTTTGTGTCCTGACATACTAGAATTAGGAATTGGAATTGGGCCATCTTCGGTGAATTCTTTGCATTTAACTCTGAAATATGTTCTACTGAGTACTTCAGGGTTCAAGTGTGACCAGTGATTTTGGTGCATACCTGATAAAATATATTTGTGTCCACAAGGGGGCTTCATTTTTCTATTTTTAAAGTTTTTCTTGTAGTAATAACTGTATGTTTTGTTGTTTTTATTCTGAAAATGGAATGGTTTGCTCATTTTTGGTGTTTGTCATCATCAGAAAAAGCTTTGAGAACAAGCCACCAAAGTCTGAAATGACAGCTGAAGTCCTGGGGGTACCACCAGTGGGACAGTGAATTCAGGAGCATTTCATATCCTTCATAGGAAACTTAAGAAAGGCCTGGGTTTTTAAATATTAGAATCATCATTAGAATTAAATTGGATCACAATCGGGTTTCTAAATGCCACTAGGCTCTTCTTAAAGCTAAAGATAAATTTAAAAAATATTATTCCAGGTTTGTGTTAATTTGTTCAAATATTTATCATTTGAACTGTTCTTTTTGGTGGCTTTGGATCAGTTTTAAATCTGAATTCAAGTTTGGGGATCTTTATTTTTCTGCTATCTGAAGTTTCTGTTACCAAGCCCCAGGCACTAAATCATGCCTCCCTTGAAGCAACGGGGCTATTTATTAATTGAACTAAATTTGGTGTGGTAAAAATGAGACTTGAGGCCCCAGCTCTTATTTTGAGTGGCAGGTTTTCCATTTGTTTTGGAAGATAGTGTATTTCAGAGGCAAGAGGAGGAAGTGTTCCGGAGAGTAAGTACGGTGGAAAACATGCTTCATCCAGCTTTGTGTGCAAGGTGTTGGGAAAAAAACGAGTGTCTGCAGGTCACAGGCAGAGAAATGGCCGCACATCTACAAATCAGCCTGAGTTCCTGAAGAAATGAGGATAAGATATATGGACGGATTTAAATATATAAGAAGTAAAAAGCTGGAATAAGTGGGATTGGAATTTGGTAGAACAGTACAACTTGTACATTTGATTAAATGAATGCCCAAACCTTATATTTTGAACATTTTATTGATTAGCATTTCTGGTAGCCATTTAAAAGCTGATGGCCTTAGAGCTTAGTGATGAAAAATCTTCAGTGGGCATATTCTAAATGGCATGATACGGGAAAACACAGTTATTAACCAGATAAACTACTCACCCCAAATTATGGAGGAATGCTGTAAGATTAAACAAAATCTTCAGTACGTGTTAGAGAATAGCCTTGATACATCACACTCTTGATGATGTAATAATTTTTAGTCATATTAAGTTTTTAGTACTATTAAAAATCACAGCCATCCTCAGAGCCAAATCTGATGAAGAAGATGGATCACGAAAAGTTGATAGTTATCGAATGCTTACTAGGCGCCAGGTGAAGTGCTTCTAAGCATCTTACATGTATGAAGTCACTCAGCATACATCATTCCCATTTACTGATGAGGAAATTAAGGCAAAGAAAGTTAAGAAATGTGGCCAAGTTCACACAGCTAGTAAGCAGCAAAGCAGTGATTTGAACCCACATGGTCTAACTGGACAAGAATAAAATCAAATGCTCTTGAAAATAAGTTCAAAAGAAGAATTGTGAGCAGTGATATTGACATTGGCACATGTCGTTCTTAAGCATAGTCACCTGAGGAGTTAAACGCTGACTGGGATGTGTGAGTTCTAGTGTGTGTGTGTGTGTGTGTGTCTATTTAGGTACAGTTATTTCGTGACCTCAACTTAGCTTTCAAAGAGTTAAAGGATAATCCATTCTTTCTTTCCTCCCAGTAGTTGGTGCATTGGAAGGGGCCAGAATGAAGTTTTGTTGTCTACCCCCATCCTGTCTGATATGAGAGCACAGGGATCCTGTGTACTTTCTGATTTCCGTGTCCCAAAGTATGTTTGATGGTATGTTTGTCCCAAGTATGTTTGGTATGATGGTGAGCGAGCATGGAGTACGTTGTTTAATAAACTGCCTATTCTACTGAGGAGAACAATTCCCTTTAACTGGAGAGATTATCTATTAAATCATTCAGGGTCAAATTTTTAAACAAGTTAGTAAGACACATAGGAGATGATGATAAGGTCTTAGCCAGAAAACAAGGAATGACCCATCATCTTGGGAATGTGCACGTGGTGTTTCTGTGGTGAGGAAAAAGTATGTAAATATAAACACAGATAGCAATGTGCAAATCGAGGTAGTGGCTTGCTTGTTATTAGCATTATCTACAGATCATGTGACTGCACGATTGGAGGAACTCAAAACAGACTAATTCCATCAGATGTGGTTCAGGGTCTACACAAACATTTTAAACCTAACATGTGCCAATCTGAACTCCCGATCTTGCTCCCCAAATCTGCTGTACCCTCAGTCTTTCTTATTGTCGTTGATGGAACCCATCCTCCTCGCTGAAGCCCAAACCGTGGAGTCATTTTCTCCACCGTTCCTTCTTCCACACTTCACTACGGCTAATTCATCAGAAACTCTTTTGCTCTGTTTTCCACAGACACCTAGATTTTGACCAGTTCTTGCCACCTGTGCACCTTCTGGCCACTCTGTTCTGTCTCCCCCTCCGAGATTATTGTAGTTGCCTCCTACTAGTCTCTCACCGTCTACCCTCTCTTGTTCTATTCTTTTTTTTTTTTTTTTTGGTCACCCTCAGTACAGTGCTGTGGCATCATAGCTCACAGCAACCTCAAACTCTTGGGCTGAAGTGATCCTCTTGCCTCAGCCTCCCAAGTAGCTGGGACAACAAGGCCTGGCTAATTTTTTTTTTTTTTTTTTTAGAGATAGGGTCTCACTCTTGCTCAGACTGGTCTCGAACTCCTGAGCTCAGGCAATCCACCCACCTTGGCCTCCCAGAGTGCTAGGATCATCTGTTTTATTCTGGACACGGAAGCCAAAAGCTGTGAAGACTTGAGTCCTACCAGACCACTCCTCGCCTAAAACCTATGGTGATCCGCCATGGCCCTCAAGGAAGAGCTGAAGTTCTTACAGGGTATTCAACACCCTGTGTGATATGACCTTCTATTATGTTTGATTTATCTCCTTTGATTCATTTTTTTTTGCAGTTTTTGGCCAAGGCCGGGATTGAACCTGCCACCTCTGGTATATGGGGCTGGCAGCCCACTCCTTTGAGCCACAGGCGCACCCCCATCTCCTTTGATTCTTTATCTTGCTTATTCTGTTCCCGCTGCACTGATTTCCTGCCCTCCCTCCCACCCAAACAGACGAGGCCCACACTGGAGCTATTTTCTCTCCTCAGATGGTCCTTCCCCAGATTGCTACATATACACCGGCTCCTCCTTCACCTTCTTCCAGCCTTTCCTCAGACCCAGCCTCCTACTTCACATTTGGCCACTCTTGAACCGCTCCTCTTATCTTGTGTTATTTTTCTCTTTTTTTCATAATGCTGTGATTTTCTAACACACCATGTAATTCCTTATTACGCATGCTGTTTCTTCTCTGTGTCCCTTCACTCCCTCCTGCTGGAATGTAGGCTCCCTGAGGGCAGGGCTTTCTCTTTCATTTATTGATATATATATATTGTCAGCGCTCAGAACACTGCCTAGAACATGGTAGATGCTCAATAAGTGTTCTCTGAATGAAGATGTTTAGGCAATGTAAATCCATCATAAATGTAATTGGAAAATAAGGTATATTATTCAGCACAGCAAGCATTGGGAGACCATAGAAGCAGACACGTGTTCTTACGAGACTAGTTAGGTAAAAGGAATAAAAAATATGCAGTGTGTTTGTGTGTTTTCCCTCAAACGTTTAAAAGCTGATGAAATAATTTGCTTCTTATAGTGGTAAATAGAAATTCATGGCCAGCATGTGGAAGGTGCTTAGTCAGCATCAACTTTTAGTGTTATTACACTTTATAAAAGTGCATATACTGTTTAAAAATTAATTTGGATAATTATGATTTTTATTGAAACTTCATAAACCTCATAAATTAAATAAATCCCGCATCATGCCTTGCATTTCATCTGACATTTAATTATGTATATCTGTTTTGAATTAAGAAACCTCATGAATTGCTTTAGCTTTTAAATCTTTGTGTAAGGGGCCAGGATGCCATAACTATCCACTTTATTAACGTGGTGTTTACAACTGGTTCATAAAAGAGCTCTGATCCTCTTCTTTTTAAGGTGTGGATGAATTCTGTCACTGAGATGACCAGAGATGATCTCTGTGTAGAAGATAGAGACTCCTCCCCACAGGACCTGGTCTACTGGATCACTCTATCCACTAATGGGTATTTGGCAAGTCCTTTCCTGGCCAAAGCATTCAGAACTTCACCCAGGTTCAAATCAATGATGGCTAGCTAGTGTCTGTACACATTGGTATGTCCTGGAGAAAAACAACGTGAAACTGAGATGTGTTTCAATAAGTGGTTAGTGTCACACTCATACTAAGAGTTTCTGACTGAAAGCCACAGGCCATCTAAAAACTTTCCAGGCTCTAGAACTTTTTTTTAAAAGTAGCTTATTTTAGTAGGGCTAATAATAGCAAGGATTAGAGCCCCTATAACTCTCATGGCTTACTCAAATTGTCATGTAAAATCTGTGCTCAGATCTAAGCCTCACCAAGAACATCTTCCTGAGCGCCCACTAAAATAGCATCTCTTCTCTGCCACTCTCCATCCCTAACTACCTGGCATTATAGTATAGGTTGATGGGTAGGTTTCTGTTGCTGTCTGTCTTCCCCACTAGAGAATAAGGACTATAAGGGCAGAACCATTGTTTTATTCACTTTGGTGTTCTACATTAGGTCACCTAGAACAATGACTGAAATATAGTAGGTGTTTAGCCAAACTTTGCTAAAAGAATGACATAATTTCACACACTGATTATGTACCCAGTTAATATTCCAGATGCTAAGAATAGATTAGTAACCAAAGAGATACTTATTCAGTGAATGAATACATGGAAGAATGAATGAATGTAGCTATAATTCTAAGAGGCCCTTGACTTTGAAAAGGCTTTTCTTCTTTCTCTTGTACATCAATAAATCAATAGGCCGAACAGCCACTGTCAATCTATAGCAGGTGACCTTGCCTCTTTGCAAGGGTGTCCTGGCATTGGAGCAGGCCATTCCCAGCCTGGAACAGGAGTGGGGGCAGCGTGAGCCAGGAGGGCATGATGAAAAAGTTAAAAAGTCATAGCTTTTCAGTTATTTTTAATTACTTTCTTTGAAAATATAGCAGAGGAAATGATGATAAAGTATCTTCTAAATCCAAATGTAGTAATTTCCTGGTTATCTTTGCAGTTCTCACAAAGAATCCCCAAAGAATCTGAAAACGATTTACTGTGTGAATGCACTGATCCGGCGGTTCCGAACCTGTAGCCCGAGACCCATGGGGATTAGTGTCATTGCAATAGGATCTAAATCTTCCCACTTATGTACCAAAACATTATTTCTAACCAGATGTTTTTCACATGTGTGTTACCATTTTTTAAAGCATACAGATTACTGATTAATAAAATATAATTTATTGAATTGAATGATAGATTTCTTCTAATTATGTGTGTTTTTTATTAGTGGATAATCAAGAATCCAAATATTATTAGATCAGGGCTTAGAAAGATTTTTATTTTTATGAAAAGATTATCATAATTTCAAAATAGAGAGAAATACTTCAGAAACTTGTACAAAAGAATTTGGAATTTCTAAAATTATAGTCTACAATGGAAAAGAATCATGGATTCTCTGTCACCCATAGGCACCACGGGAGGTGCAGTCACCCTGTCCATTTCATCTTCAACAGTTTTCTGGGCGCTACGGAGTATAACCCCATTTTGAGATGAAGAAACTGAGACTCAGAAGGATTAAGTTGGTCTGACTCTGAAAATGGGCTTTCTCCACTAGCTGCCACTCTACTCTGAAGGGCAGAAGAGATCAAAGAACTCAAGTTATTACTTGAAATTCAGGATAAAAGCAAAATTAGCTCTCTGGATTAATTTATTTGTCCACTACTAGGTTAATATTTGCTTTTGCTGAGGAGAGAAAATAATTTCTCCTAAAAAAGCAGAAAGGAGAGTTACAGGCAAGCTCAACGTAAGGTTACATTTTCTAAATGGATGTGGAGGCAAGCTAATAGCTCTCAAAGTGGCCAGAGCCCAGCGGCAGATGAGTCTATTGCTGAAGCCGGCTTATTCTCCCCTGATACATCTGTCCATCATCAGCCCCAAACAAAGGCTTAGGCTTACGTAGTCTCTCTTAGCATTTTATATTTGCAAAGTGCTCTGCCATTAATCAGATTCATAACTGAATGTAACAATCTAAGTGGGTTGATAAAACCAAGATGTGGGAGGCTACGTGATTTATATAAAGCCACCTTTCTGAAAGGAGCATCAGGAAAAATCTGAGATTGTACACTGAAAAATCCACAGGTCAACCTCTTTATCTTTCTTGGTCGTGATGAGTCTGTTGGGGCACACCCAATACCATAGTCTATTTTCATTTTGATGTAAATCTTTTGATGCCATCTTCATTTTGTTTCCAGATTCATGAAGTGTTCAAAAGTGCCTAATGCAGAAAGTGTTCCCTCCTTAGTTTCCTGTTTCTTTAAAATACAACTTTCAAAGTGCTGTTTCTAGGAAAACCAGCAAATGAAAAATATTTGGTTGTAGGACCCTGTTCTGAATTATAAAGACTCAGACTTCTCTCTCTTTTTATAAATGGTGACTTTTGAGCGCATAGGAAAATTTGTAACAGTCCGTAACCTTTTTTGTGGATGGATGAGGAATCAGGACTCTCAGGATTTGCTTAGGTAATAAAAACTTGAGAGCTTGTCATGCCAGTGACCTACCTTTTATTAAATTGTGTTACTAGGGTGTACTTGTACGTAATTGCAGAGTCTGCCTCTGCCTCTTTTGTTCCTTGCCACATGTCCCTGAGGGTAACAAAAACACATTTCTACCCGTTGCAGAATGCAAAGACCTGGGGGCCTCCAAATGTACTGCCGGATGGACAGTTTCAAAGGATGATGGGAATGTGCTCTGTCCTCGCCTGGTGCTCTGTGAGTCAGCTTGGTAAAATACCCCTGAGAACTGGATCGATAGGGGCCATCTCAATTTGAGCTTTGCATATAAGTTAATTTATAACTTTACCGACATCACTAATCCCTTAGGTCTGGAATTCTCTTCTTGCGGAAATTTAACAAAAGCAAGGCTTCTTCTTTGCCTTTCCTTCCCTTTTCCCTCTTAGCAGACTATAGCTAGCTTAAGATAGATAAAATAATTAGCAGTGCAGGTAACTAGTGCGGGCATGGGGCTTAAGTATTATTTACTTCCTCTTGGTTTTGATTCTCAGCATTATTAGGTAAGTATTACCAATATTTCAGAAGTTACTCAGTGTGTGTCTGTGATGCATGCCTTACTTTTGACTGGTATATACTTATTTCCAAATAATAAAATGCAGGTGATGAATGTTTTTAACATTTTAAAACATTTCTTGGATATAACCTCTTTGCTTTCATTTATTATGTGATGGGATGGATGAAATCTGCATTATGGATATTGTTTGAACTTTGTGTTTTTGTCAATATTTGATTCAGTTAGTTCAGTGACTGCCTTAGCACACTTTCAAATTAATACCAGGTGCTTTGCAGGGGAACAGGTGGGAGAGGGTGGAAAGGGAACGGCATTTGCAGAGCAACCAATTGACCAGAGTGTAATTTCTTCTTTTCAAGGGTCAGGAGGCTTTACTTTTCAGGTTCTGGATGGCTTGAACTTCGCACCTAGACAGATTTTTAGCATCACAGCTTGAGCACTAATCACTAGCTTGTAAGTAAACAGAGGACTGAGAATCTTTCTAGGATTTTAACTAGAACATGTGTTTAGACTTAAGTGTTTTTCTATTTCTTTAGAGCAGGGGTCCTCAAAGTTTTTAAACGGGGGGCCAGTTCACTGTCCCTCAGACCATTTGGGGGCCAGACTATAGTTTAAAATAAAAACTATGAACAAATTCCTATGCATACTGCACATATCTTATTTTGAAGAAAAAAAACAAAATGTGGGTGGTGCCTGTGGCTCAAAGGAGTAGGTGCTGGCCCCATATACCGGAAGTGGTGGGCTCAGACCCAGCCCTGGCCCAAAACTGCAACCTCCCCCCCCCAAAAATGGGAACAAATACAAATTCAATATTTAAAATGAAAAAAAAAAAGGTGCTCCTTATCTGCAAAAAAAAAAAAAAAGGCCTCCTAACTTCAGAAAAAAAGGCCCCCCTTAACCACAAAAATAGGCCCTACTAACTGCAAAATAAAAAAAAAAAATAGACCTCCTAACTTCAAAAAAAAAAATCCTAACTTGTTCTTACCTTGGTCCTCAGGCAGCAGCAGGCTCTGCACAGGCAAGCTCGTGACTCGTCCGATCACAAGTCTCGGTCTCACTTGAGACTGAGAGGAGGAGTTGAGAGACAGAGAGAGGGAGGGGAGTCCGAGAGTGCAGCACACATTCCACACATGTGCACTGCGTTCCCGGATGGGTTGGCTACTAAGCAGGACAGGCCCTGGCAGTAAAAACACCTGGCAGGCTGGATAAATGTCCTTGGTGGGGCCATAGTTTGAGGACCCCTGATTTAGAGAGTTCTACCTTATGATATGAATTATCATCTTTTTCTGTAGACTGACATCAACAACATTTATAAATTCTTTCACTACAGGAATTTAAAAAAAGTAAGGCTGGGTCTATTCAGACTCTTCTCTCTTTCCCTTTTCCCTTCCTCTGAGGGCCTGCTGGTGAGGGGTGGGAGTCGGAGTCACGGAAATGGCCATCTTTGTGGTCTATGTGCACTTTTTTCCTACTCTCTCTTTACAGTCTTAGAGTCAAGGAGAGCCAGGCTATGTAGTGACCATTTAGGTTTAACTTTCTTAGAATTTTCTTACTTTGAATTTAAAAAAAGTCCCATGCACTGTGGGCTTTTCAGAAGACCATCAGGTACTTCAATGAATGCATCTTTGGGGTTCCTAGGCCTCTGGAGTCTCAGCCTGGCCAGAGTAAAAGATCTGGGCAAGCATCCGTGGCCAACACCCTCATTGCAAGGACAGGGAAAGATTGGCCCAAAGGCAGAGGTAATAAAAAGGAGGAAAAAAACTTAAATTTGTTAATGCCAAAGAAAGCACTGAGGTGGACAACAGAGGAAATAATAAAATTCAACATGCCCTGAATGTTGAAAAAGAATTTAAAAAGCCAAAAGCAGCCCTATGGAATATACAATACCAGTAAAACATAATAATTTTTGGTCACACTAGCCAGTTGTCCTCAAATGCTGGGAAGCCTTTGAAATTACCAGGACCTGGCATTTTTGACCCTCTCTGGAATGGGGCCTGGCATCATTATCTTTTAAGTCCAAACTGGTTCTGAAGTGGAGCCAGGATCGGAATCCATGGGACTAGACATGGGACTGTCTTTTAATCCTGCAGCTAAGTGAGGTGGGGCATATATTCACAGGAAACTGGAGGATTTGTGGCTTAACGAGAGAATTTGACTTGGCCTTGCGACAAGTAAGTGGTGTAGAGAGCTCTCATACTTCAACAGTAGACATAAGAAAAACGACTTTTTATTTATGACTATTTAAAAAAACAACTATTTTTAGGAGAAATTTGGAAAGTTTTAGTTGTCTTAAGCTTTTGAGCTTATGAAAAGAAATCTTTTCAAAATGCAATGAAAGCTGTGTGAACCACGAGTCTTCTTTTCTAAAGCCTTTTTTTCCATTCTGTAAGATTTCTCTGAAAAAACAAAAAGTGTAATGTTTCTATCAATTGTTCAAGGCGATCAGGATGTCATTTAGTGTTTTAATAAACAAACAACTACTTCTAGCAATCTGAAAAATGTGTTAATCATTAAAAAATCCAAATCAAGGTAAATCTGGTTGGTACTAAAGATTAAATACATTGTGTCTGTTCTCTCTAATCTGATACTGGCTGAATAATTAAAGCCATATTAAAGGACAGACATAACCATAATAAGTAAGAAAATTTGAGTCTCTGGCACCTGTTTTGCTGAATATTAGTTTGGCTGGGAAGATATATTAAAGTGGCCAAAATTTCCTCATCATCTTTGTAGAATTACGCAAGACATCATTTTAATATTTGGACTTGGCCCTGACTGACCCCGCCCTCCTCTATCCTGACCTTGCCTCCTGTGTCTGAGAACCTTCCCCTAGGGGCTAGTGTGCTCTCTTCAGACTCCAAAGTGAGCTGCCTTGTTCTTCAGCTCCCCTGGTGCAGCAGCCCTGTTGCTGTTGCCGGTGTCTGCGTTGCCCTCTTTGTTCACACCATGACTTGCCTCCCACTCCGGCTACTGGCCAATGGGAAGGAATTCAGATTTTCCCATACATTTCTATTAAGTGACTCTTAATCTGATAAAATCTCCACTCGGGTGGGCACGGAAATGAGAACTGCAGAATCACAGATTTGAAAGCTGGGATGGACTTGAGGGATCTTCTGCTCCACTTGTTCCGGGCGGTTCTCCTACCCAAACATCCATCCCCAGGTATCAGTGACCCACCTTGTTCTGTATCGGAATCCTCTGGGGTGAGTGTGGTTGACCATTCAGATCCTCCTTTAAGGAACCCAGCTGAGCCTTGCCCAGCCTGGCATCTGCAGCAGTCACCCTGAGGTCGTAGGTCCCTGCCACTGCATTATGCCTCAGAGTGATGGTGATAGATCCCCCGCTCCCACTCTGGCCTGTGGCCCTGCCCCCACCCCACGTGTCAGGGCCTGCTGGGGAAGGCAGCCTGCCGCGTTCCACCCAGGGTGTGCTTGAAGGTGCCAGTGGCCAGCTCTTGCTGACCTGTGTGTTCAGGACCTGTGTGATCCGACATATCAGAGAAAATCTATTCCTTTTGGTGTTAATAGAACTATTGATCGTTTAGAAATACAACACGTGTAGCAGTAGAAAATCTATTCCTATTCTAGATGAGACATTTGGGTACTGTTCAATCCTTGTGTTTTTACAGTATTTCAGATTTTTGATCTACTTCTGTAGGTGGGCTGTTAGAAGGATTTAAACGAAATAACACATATGAAAGCAACTTTGGGTCATCCCCATTTAGCAGAAAAAATCATGGAGGCTTGGGTAGATCACTGACAGGCGTCATCAGCCCCAAGGCAGGGCGTCAGCTCTGACCCAGGCCTGCACTTGCACACAGCGGCTCTTCCCCTGGCTGTGTGGATCAGTGTTCCAGGGCTGTCTCTGTTTTAAAGAGTCAGTTTCCCAAGAACCATGCCATCATGTTTGCTGTGTATTTTGTCTTCTCTATATTATTGATGGACTGACATGTAGAACGAGGAACATATGCATAATTTAATAAACAGAGACAATTACATAGAAAGTCTCTGTGTTTTACTGTCTTCATTGAGGGAAATAGTAGAAGCTGGCACTCATCAAAACAATTTTCTCTTGACTCACATTGATTCCACACCAGTGGGACTTTTTCCACCAGCCTGTCAGATTCTGGCTATGCCTATTTTGTTTCCTTTGTGTTCTTTAAAAGTGGCCCTGGCTTTAGACTTGTGCGAATCTGGATGGCAAGTGAAAATAATTACAGTAGAACCTCTGTAAGTTGATCACCCAGGGGACTGTAACAAACGGATCAACATACAAAGTGGTCAACATAAGGGACTACAAGATCAACAATTAAGTTCATGAAGCCATCCTAGAAAAAGCGCTTTAAAGGGTGGAAAACTGGTGTTGTGCGTTGCTTCCTAAGGGAGTACTTTAAAGGTGGCCACAGTGATATTCAGCTAGGAGGCATTTAGCACTTTTTCTAAGACGAGTTTGCAAACTTAATTATCTAACTTTGTAGGCCTATTGTGCTGATATGTATGTGTTGTGCATGTGGTCTATGAAACTTAGGTGAACTTAAGGAGGTGGTCAACTCTGGAGCTTCTACTGTATTAGAATACTTAGTATGGTGACTGTTTTCAGGTTGACCATGGCTTCTAGGCCCTGCCAAATCTGAAAACTATTTTTTAACTCAGTTATTTTGAAGTAGAAAGTACTATAGTTCTAAATGAGTATTTCTGTGTGTGTGTTTTTTTTTTTGCAGTTTTTGGCCAGGCCTGGGTTTGAACCTGCCACCTCCGGCATATGGGACCAGCGCCCTACTACTTTGAGCCACAGGCGCCGCCCTCTGTGTGTGAACTAAGGAAAAAAATATACCCAAAGTGTATTTTAATTTTTTAATATATATTAGGTGTGTATGTAAATACAGAGTGCCAAAAAATATATATACATTTTAAGAAAGGAAAAAACTGTATTAAAATTTTAATATTCAAGTCACATTTGACTTCTGCAATTACGAGAGGTCCTCAAACGTGACTTGTATTGACCTTTTGTTATGAGTATGTATTGAGCATTATACTTTCGATACAATTTTTTTCCTTTCTTAAAATTTGTATACATTTTTGGTACTCCCATGTATATACAGTACTTAATATAGCCATATGTTCTATTTCTTTCTGCAAGCTTTATTCCCAGAAAGGAATTTTGTAACCAGTTTTTCACCTTGAATGTTACCATTGATTTTGTTTGTCTTTAGTGGTGGCATGTTGGAATATGCTGTGGCTTTAGGACGTAGTTATTATTCTGATTATCCAAATTGTACTTGGCTCTTTTTCAAAGAATGTAGGGGAGAGATTAACTTTGAGGGTTTTGTTAAAATAGTCTAGATTCAGTGGTTCTCAACCTTTCTAATGCCACAGCCCTTTAATACAGTTCCTGTGGGTCGCGACCCACAGGTTGAGAACCACTGGTCTAGAATATAAGCTCCCACAGAGCCAGAGTTAAACAGCCCATTGGCAAAGGGTCTTCCTGGCAAAGTCTGTGACTTTAGGGAACCACGTCTCACCTTCCTCTGTCTTCTGAGGTAGGAATTGAAGGAGAGAAAAAAGAGACTTATATACTGTGTGTTGCTACAGGATTTAAGGCAGAGATTTGCAAAGTCTTTTAATCAGTAGTTCTTAAAACACTGAATTGAACATTGTAAGACTTAGTGGGAAGTAACGAAGCAGACGTTACTCAACGAAGAACTGAAGGCTTACTAATGGTGAAATGAGAGACTTACGCTCGAGTACACTAACCACGTAAAATGTATTATGATCAGTGTCCAGCGAGTGATATAAGTGGACGAGCTGCCTGAGTTCGGAGGCAGGAAGCCCCCATAGCCTAGAATGTCAGGGAGAATCTGTTGGCTGCCCCTGCAGAGCGGGCAGCATTGTGGTGGGGGCAATGAGAGGGTGGGCATGCCAGGGCAGCACAGCCGCACGGGGAAGACCAGGGGAGGGCAGGGGTGTGCTCAGAGGTAGGGGCGAGGAGGGACGAGTAGGTCAGATCTAACCACATTATTACCTGGCTCAAATATCATCTCCTCCATTGAGTTCAAAGTAGAATGTTACAGACAATATAGTATCAACTTCAAAAGTACCCATGATTGCATTATTGTACACAGCTATGATTTAATTTAAAAAAGGAAAAAAAAAGTACCCACTTCTGAGCCAGCTTGACTTGCAGTGACCACCAGGGAAGTTGCTTAAGCTCCTCTGGCCTCATCACCCCTTCCTAGTAATGAGGAAACACATGCACACTTCTTCAGGGTCATAATATGTCACAGGGAGGGTAGGGCTGTGTCTGTGCTGCGTCTCGGTATATCTCCGCTCCTGATTATAGAACTTTTCACATTACTAGGTGCCTGGTAATGAAATGATTAAGGCCTCCAAGCCTCGTGCCCATGAAACTCTTGCTATTGTGGTGGTGATTGTTTTTCACGAAACAAATACACTAGGGTAGAAGTATGTTTGAAAAATGCTGTGTTTAAAAGGAGGATAAAACAGATTTTTTACTCCCTGACTTCTCAGAGACTTCATGCTAGTCTGCTAGTTTCATGCTGAAATGCTAGTTTGCTTTTCAGATCTCCAAGAGGGTATGTGGAATGAGGGCTTACTGAACAGGTGTGGTTACGGAACCCTTATGACTGCACCCTTTGTGGGACAGTTATTCTGTGTATTAAATTCAGTGGGACCGTAGAGAAATTATTCCCACATTATGTGCTTGGAGCTCATTAATGAAAATATAAACTGCTTGGAAGAAATGGGAGGGGCAGGAGGAAAATGATTATTTGTCTTGTGTTGAGTTGGGCTGAGTCACAAGAGAGGCTTGTCAGGCTGTTGCGAGCCAGGGTGAGCTGGTTGTGCTGACGGAGCATGCTCAGAGTGGCCACCACTCGGGAATGAAACCTGGATTCCCTTCTGGGTTAGGTTGCTGGAGGAGAGAATGAGGGATTGACTCTATCCTGGCGGAGAGAAAGGCACTCTCAGCTTAAAACAATTCTAGTGGGTCCTCTATTCCAAAAAGCTCAGATAAATGAAATAATACTTTTTTTTAAAGAGTTAACCCTGGAGGTGAAGGAACAAGTGAATTATAAGTTAGCAGTCTTTATAAGAAGGCATAGTGGGGGAAGCTTCCAAAGAAAAACTGCAGATGGAGAAGTTGGATGTTGGGGTGCACAGAGACCACACACATAGGAGACGCCATTCATATGATAAGAAGTGAGGACCCTACCTTGAAGGTCACAGAAGAAGGGCCCCTGTTATGACTTTTCACGACGTTGACTAAGGGCACAGAAACATTGGAGTCATCTCTGGTCCTGGCCTCCCACCTCCAGGTGCCAAAAGGTGGCAAGGACCGAGAAAAATGTCAACAGCAAACAGTAAGAGGAATGTGGGATGCAGTTACAGGCATCATATGAGCACTTTGTGTAATACCCAAACTGGTGTTTCTGCAGCTGACTTTCCCAAGCCCTTCTACCCCGACCCCCAGAACCCCTAGAACCTAGTACTCAAGAAGCTCAGGTTTTTTAAATGGAGCCTCTACATTGAGGGATCAGAACAATCTTTGTGAAATCTTTGAGACCCAAAGTTGGTTTCCCCGCAGAATTGGGAAGTGCCTAACATAGTTTAAATACTGCCATTGGTAGCCCTTTGCTCTCTAAGACTGAAATGGCTGCGTAAGGAAAGCAAAAGAGGATGTTGTTCAGAGGCTTAATTATTATTAGACAGTTGATACAACTTCAGTGAGCTCCCCTGTGAAGGTCTAATGCTAAAGCACTTCAGCAAGGCTAGAACAGAAGAGATGAGATAAGATTTGGGGCCAGAAGAAAACTATGCGAGTCTGTTTCAGACCTGGCATCCTAGCTACGAGGTGGGAGATGTTTCCTAAAACATTGTGACGTAAAGGAACACGTACTCCAACTCTGTGCCCCCCTCGAGGCGATCCACGGACCTTCCGGTCTCTGAGTGGGTAAGAATGGAAATCTGACACTGCTGTGACATTTTTATTGTATTCTATAAAATTATTGGTCCAGAGTAGATTGGGGGGAAACACTGATCTTTTACCACAGAGCATTTGAGAAACAACGCCCCAACATTTACCTGCTCCATCGGCAGGGTCCCCAAGCCTCTCTGGCCTTTGGTTACCCACTTGATCACATTAGCAAGCAAACCCCTGTGTCACTGGTGGTTCTCCCACGGCATTCACACAGGCCCCTCACTCTTCACCACGTCCCTGGAATGTGCATACTGGGGTTCCCCAAGAGATGCCTCGCATTTGTTCATGAGCCAACCTGTTCCCCTAGATATCAGCAGCTGGACACTCCATTGAACACCTGTACCCTCCTTTGGGCCGGGACACCTCTAACCTGTCAGAGGAGGTGCTGCCTTCTGTGTTCAGGGGCTACACAATCTGCTTTCCTTTCCACGTGCTCGGAGCCACCCTGGGGCCCACCTACCCCGGCATCGCCTTGTTTCTCTAGGGATCAGACACCCAGGCCCAGGCCCGGTTCATCTGGGGCCCCCATAGCAAATTACGCCCACACAGAGATGCCTCAGGGCTCATCCGCTCGCAGCCTAATTTCAAGTTGGAGAAAGCCAGTCGGCCCATTCATAGCAGGTGTTTTCCAAGGAGTTTTTAAAGGTTGATGAAAAGTATAGTATTAATACTGGCAGCTTTCCTGTGCTTTATACTTATCTGCACGTGTCAATCCTCACTTAGGGTCCACGAAGCCCCTTTCATCTCACGACCTGAGAGCTGTGACCAGTGATGTGGACAGTGCAGGAAATGGAACTGTAACTTTGACGGTTATAAGTTTCCCTGGGCTGGGGAGGTTGGTGAGAGTGAACTCTGACAGCAGCACAGAGGAAGTTTCCTTTTTTACTCACTGTCTGGTGAGTTGTGACACTGGAGACGCTGAGTGGGCTTGAGCCTCTCGGCAGGGCGGGCCTCGACTTTGTCTTTGTCCTGTGAAACCAGCCGATGTGCCCCTCCGCCCCGGCGACCGCTCCTGCCGGCTGTGCTGGTTTTAAAACTGGACATTTTGTAGGGAGCACAAGATGAGACACGATTGTAAGAAAACACCAAGAAAATTTAAATGGTGTGTCTAATAAATAAAAAGGGATCCTTTATCACTAAAAACTGACTTAAAAGGAAATCTAAAGCATAACTGTAGCAGTAAAGCTTCTAGGATATAGGTGTGTGCAGTTATATTTAGTATAGAATGCATATATTACTTAATGTAAGCATACATAAATACATATGTGTGCATGTATATTATGTCTCATACACGCACATGCACACACACACACACACACAGGGCACCAAAAATGTATATGCACTTTAAGAAAGGAAAAAACTGTATTAAAACTGTGATACTTGGCTCAGCGCCTGTGGCTCAAACCACTAAGGCACCAGCCATATATACACGTGAGCTGGCAGGTTCAAATCCAGCCTGGGCCCACCAAACAGCAATGATGGCTACAATAAAAAAATAGCCAGGCATTGTGGCAGGCGCCTGTAGTCCCAGCTACTTGGGAGGCAGAGGCAGGAGAATTGCTTAAACCCAGGAGTTGGAGGTGCTGTGAGCTGTGATGCCACAGCACTCTGCCCAGGGAGATAGCTTGAGGCTCTGTCTTCCAAAAAATAACTAAATAAATGAAAGTAAGTCAATGTTATTCAAAAATACAATGAACGGGGTGGAGCCTGTGACTCAAAGGAGTAGGGTGCCAGCCCCATATGCCGGAGGTGGTGAGTTCAAACCCAGCCCTGGCCAAAAACTGCAAAAAAACCCAAAACAAAACAAAACAAACAAACAAAAAAACTGTAATACTCAGTGTATGCCAATAGCATTTGTTATCTTGTATATTGTATTTTGAATCGTTTGTAATTGCTGAAGTCAAATGTGATAATCTTTTCCTTTCTTAAAATGTGTATACCTTTTTTTGGCACCCTGTGTATGGGCACATGTGCGCATGTACATATAGTTCATCGGCATTCAGATTAACTATATGTACATGCCATTTGTTTTAAACCAAACAAATGGTGGTACTTTATCAGCATCACCATTCACAGAGTAACTGGGTAACTTCGACCTTTTTTTCTTTTTACATTCCAGCCAGGAATCTGACTGATCACACTTGTCTGCCTATCTGGAATTTCATTTTCTAAAATACTGTGTTTCCAAATAATCTTGAATGTAAACTGTTTCACTTGTTCTCCATTCAACTTTCCTTTTCCATTCTGGAAAAATGTATACATACATCTGATAGTTGATTTGGCTATAGCTTTATATGACTAAGGAATAAAAAGAAATCCAAAGTCAAGCTTAGTGGATATAGCAAGAGTAAACTATATGTCTGCCATTAACCTTTGAGCCACTTCTCTTCCTGGAGTGTGGCAGAATTGAAGGTGGCTTTTGCTTTGCAATTGCCTTTATCTGGGGTGCATTTAAAGGAAGTGGTCAAGAGGCAAGTAAAACCTCTGAATGTGATGCTGAAGAGAGGAAGTGTAAGTTCTCTAGTTCACAGATGCATTCCATAAGAGGAGAAAAAGAATTAGGATGAAAATTACATTGTGTGAGGGAGCTAAAATATGCCCATGTTCAGGGTCAGTTTGCATTTTGAATACTGACAAGAATGATATCAGTCACATAAAGATTCCCTAGCCCTTGTTCAAGTATTATTTTCAACTGCATGTTCAAATATATAGTATTTTAGATCAATGCAGTCTAAAAAGGCTTCTGTGGATATGGCAGCCAGGATTTGCTGGGTTGTGCTGCAGTAACAAGCAAATCTAAGTGACTTACAATAACAAAAATGCATTTCTCACTTACATTGTACATTAGCTGTGGGCTGGTGATTGGTCTGCTCTGCGGGTCTTCTTATTCCAGGGTCTGAGTTAAAAAAGCAGTCCCTCTCTGGGCATTGTGTTTGTAGCAGAGGGGAAAAAGCAATGGTGGAACCCTGCGTGACTCTTAAAGCATGTGCTCAGAATGTCATGTATCATTTGTGTTTCCTTGGCTAAAGAAAGCCACAGAGGCAAGCTGGACATACTAGAGAAGCAGCCCAATTATACTAGAGAAGTATAATCTTTCAGGGAAGAGGTGCTGAATGCTTACAACTGCAGTACAAATCCACCACAGTGAGCTAGCCTGGAATCTGTTTATAATACTGAAAGTCAGAGTACAGTAGAATCTCCATAGCTGACCACCTCCCTGCATTGACCAGCTCCTTAAGTTGACCTAATTTTCAGAGACCAGAAATGCACTACATGTATATGTCAGTACAGTGGGCCTAGTTCCTTATGGTGACCAACTCCATGTGCTCACCAGTTTGTTACAGTCTCTGAGTAGTCAACAGACAGAGGTTCTGCTATATATTTTCCTATAAAAACAAAACTGCATCCCTTAAGATCAGGAGTTTGAGACCAGCCTGAACAAAATTAAAACCCCATATCTGCTAAAAATAGAAAAATTAGCAGGGGATTAAGGCAGGCACCTATAGACCCAGGTACTTGAGAGGCTGAGGCAGAAGAATTGCTTAAACACATGGGTTTGAGGTTGCTTGCTGTGAGCTATGATGATGCCACAGCATTCTAGCTTGGGGCAACAGAGTAAGACTCTGTCTCAAAACAAACGAACAAAAAGGATACAACACATTTGCAAGTAGGAAATTCATGTTCCAAGCTAGAGATAAGACCTCAAGGTAAGCAAAGTCTTGATTGCTTAAAATCCAGTTACTTTAAGGTTTTATTTTTTTCTCCTCGTGATTTCCTTCTGTTTTTAATCAACCAACAGGCAAGTCTGAAGAAAACATATTAGCAATGGCAGGAAATGTACCAGAACAGGCAATGTGCTACACTGAGGTTCAGGGTCACAGAGGGGTGTCTGGAATGAAGGGTTCTTGACTGTCAGGCCCTGAGGAGACAGGGGAACAGGTTTCCATCTGGGCAGTCTCACAAGTCAAGGGGGGAAATAGAGGAATTTGCTCTCTTTCCTGAGCAGACCAGTGTATCCAGCTCTCTCAAGTGTCCACCCGCCACATGTGGCCTGGTGTGGGGCTATGACTCAAAAAACAAAGGAGAGATTGTTTTATTGTGTACAAGGCACTAGACTGTTTATCAGGCTTTTTATACAAGGCACACCCTTGATGTGATGACTCCTTTCTCCCTAAAACAACATCTAAGATATATTTAGAGTATGTAGAAATGCAGCACAGCAGACCCCCCTTTCTGTACTTTTGGTGTGTGATATCGGAGAAAGCTCATCACTCTGGAGTCAGTTCTACCCTGTTGCTGCTCCTGAATCCACTGCTGGCTATTTGTGGCTGAGCACAAGTCCCTTGGCGTCAAATGTCAGGAGGTCTGGATTAGTTCTGTGACTTAGGGCAAATCACACAGCCTTTAAAACCTCAGTTTCCTCATCTGTAAAATGGGGAAAATAATAGTAATGAAAATTAAAAGCATTTTGGACATTCACCATGTACCAAGCACTGGTCTAATCCTTCTACATGTATTACCTATTATCTCACTTATAGACTCAGACGCCAAAGAATGAGGGGAGGGGGCCCGTTATAAACAACTTGGGCACAGGTGCACAGCCTGTAAGGATTCAAACCCATGCATGGCCCCTGATTCAAGGTCATGCTCCTATCAACTAAGCCATCCCTTTCCCTAGTGTTTAGATATGGATTAAAACTCATAACAGGTGTAAAGAGCTTAGCAAAACACTAAATAAATGCTAGTTTAAGGCCAATGTTTTTTGTTTGTTTGTTTTTGCAGTTTTGGGCTGGGACCGGGTTTGAACCCGCCACCTCCAGTATATGGGGCCGGCGCCCTACTCCTTTGAGCTACAGGTGCTGCCCCAGGTCAATGTTATTATCCTTTTGTTCTTGGAAATGTGAGATGTTCTTTTTCTCTCCTAGTAGCTTCACAGGGGAAGGCAGTTTTCTGGGACACTGGAATTGGCTACTGCATTTAGTCTAATGTACTACAGTAATTTAATGAATGGAAATGAGGTCGTCAGAGGAGTATGACTTTTACTCTACCCTGTAATCCACTTATTGTTTCCCTTCGAGAATGTTCCCAGTGCATTTCCCTTCGTGGTGATGGGAGTACTGAGGAAATGAAAGAGGCCTCAAGTAGGGATCCAACACTCTGTTCTTGGGCAGAGTAGAGGAGGAAGAATGAGGCCCAGAGCTAGGGGAGCTCAAGAACCCCAACCCAGCCAGTTAGCACAAGCAAAAAGGACAGGGTGGAAGGGTGCCTCCTCAGAGCAGCGGAGAGCTGCTGTAGCCAAGTGGTGCTATTATTACAGGATATGTTCTGCTACATTTTTGTGAATGTGATGGAAATACCCTGTCTCCCCTTTGCCTTCAATGATCATGAAGAACATCAATAACGTGGGGTCGCGGAGGGATCTTGCAGGGAAAACTCTGTAAGAATAAGACACCAAAATGCTAACTCTAGCTCTTTCAGGGAAACTAACACGTGTTAGTTTCCAAATATAAAAACAGTACATGCTTACTGTGAAAATAAAACAAGTCAATTTATGTTGAGAAAAACCAGAGCATCACCAATAAGTACAGTGTTAATCCAAAGGCATTCCAATACTGGTTAGCTTGTGTGTTAAAAAAAATGCAGATTTTAATTTGTGACTTGGGAAGAGGAAAAAACCCATTATTCATCTTCCTGGCTTTCCCTTTTCCAGATCCTGTCTCCTTTTTCACATTCAAATGGAATGTGAATCTTTTCCTAAAGTCTGCAGTTTTATGGCCTTTGTCAGATAAGACTGGTCAACTTCCAGCCGTTATAATGGTTCAGATTGACTATTCAGTGGCTCTGGAACATTTTCGGAGGTAAAATAAGTGATGGAGACAGGATTTGATGAAAATGGTGAAAACCTCTTCTCTGACATATTCCATGAAGACACTCACCAACACTTACGTGTATTATGTGCTTTGCATAGTCTTCTTCAACGTGATTGGTGAGAAAAGATATTACTTAGGAAACGATTTCAATTGTAAAAGGAAGTTAGAACTGCTCAGCCACACACAAGTAATCAAATGCCTTTGATTATTATTCAGCTTAGTAGACCAGCTTTACTAATTTCAAGAGTCAATTCCAGTCATAACCTACTAACTTGCTGGCATATTTCAGGCAGTTGATGGTTGAGTGCACTTTTACACTCTTGCCTGAAAGGACTAAATTGTTCTCAACCCTCTTCTACTCTCAGTCCCCAGGAAGGGGGGGTGGGGAACCACTGTGTCATTTGCACATAAAACCCACACTCTTTATTGCTTTTGATGGATAAATTAAAATGACTCTTTTTATCAGTAGCTGTGGATGCAAAGAACTTCTGAAAGAAATCTTGAATCTCTGTTATGCTCAATATCAGATTTTGGCAAAATAATTGTAGGAAAAATATTTCTTATGTCAAACCTGTGGCTCAGTGAGTAGGGCGCCTGCCCCATATGCCGGAGGTGGTGGGTTCAAAACCAGCCCTGGCCAAAAACTGCAAAAGAAAAAAAACAAACAAAAAACTCAACAATGTTTTCTTATCCCAGAAAAATAAATTAATTTTTCAGACTACAGTATAGTTTGTCCGCCTATCAAGATAAACAAGTAACATTGTTGTTTTTTGTCATAGTAATATCTCTGCCTGGGGCCGTGCCTGTGGCTCAAAAGAGTAGGGTGCTGACCCCATATGCCGGAGGTGGCAGGTTCAAACCCAGCCCTGGCCAAAAACTGCAAAAAAAAAAAAATAATAATAATAATAATATCTCTGCCTGAATGGGAAAAATTAAACTATAAAATTTTTGCTGAAAATCTTGTATCCTAAAGAATTAAACATATGAATACATAGAGAAGGCAAATCAAAATTTGAAATTAAATGAAAGCTTTTTATAAATTAAGAAAAATTACTGTTCATTTCAAAGAATGTATAAAAAAAATTGAATTCTTTGAAGCACTGATCCCTTCCAAGTAGAGCACGAAGCTAACTGAGTAATTTTCATTCCAATGCTTGTTGAGATAATTTAGAGTCATTAGAAAGCAAAGTGTTCCAGTTTTGAGGTTTATGATGCCCGATCTTTTTTCTTTTCCATTAAGCTAGTAATTGCATTTCAGCCATTGTGCTGCTGTGGGTGGGAAATTATCCATCCACAATGAGTCTCCATTTGCTGCGGCAGTGCAAACACAGGTTTCCAGGGCCACAGTTTGAAAATAATACAATCAGCTGTGGGTTATGACTTTTGTCTAATTACCTCTTCTTCCAGAATCTGGATTTATTGCCCAAGACAATATGCACATTTTAAGAAATTGCGAATGTATTCTCCATGGGATAGAAATTAATTTATTACAACTTTAATGGAGAGTAGAGTCAACTTAATGGATCATTAAACTTTGGTCCCTGAATTTTCTCAGTGGGAAGGATTAGTGTGTCACTGTTAGTGATTATTCCTGCCCTGCTCTACTCCTGCTTTCTTGGGGTCTCTTCAGCAATAAATTCAGTGGCAACTGGACATAGAAATCATTTTAGACATTTTCCACCGGCTTTATTTTTATTGGTAATTTTGGCTTTACCATTACAGTTAATTGAATGTACTAGCGTATTTTTCCACATGTAGAAATAATTGTATTGCATTGTCACTCAGTCACCTATTCATTATTTAAACCACAAGTTGGCTGATGGGTTTTGGCCCAGTGGCTTCAAATAGCCAAAAATGTTCCTTTCTCTTAGAACTGTTGGCTCTTACTTTGACAAAGCAGATAGAATTAACTCCCATTTCAGTAAGAGTGGTTTATCCTCTCTCCTTGTATTAATTTCTTATGGCCTCTGTAATAAATGACTATAGACTTGCTGGCATAAAACCGCAAACATTTATTCCTTCACAGTCCTGGAGGCCAGAATCTGAACTCCATTTCAGTGGGCCAAACGGAAGATGTCAGCAGCACGTGCACCCTCTGAAGGCTCTAGGGGAGAATTCCTTCCAGTTTCCAGTGGCTGTGGACATTCCTTGGAAATTGACTGCAACCCTCCAGTATCTGCCTCTGTGGTCACCCTGCCTTCTCCTCTTCTGTCTGTGTAAGTCTTGTAGGAATTCTTGTGACTACTGCAGTTAGGGTCCACCTGGATAATCCAGGATGATCTTCTTAAGTGATCATTAACTTAATCACATCCACAAAATCTTTGCCATGTAAGGAAACATTCACAGGTTCTAGAGATTGGAACTTGGTATCTTTGGGGGTATTTTTAGCCTATTGCATTCATATGTAACAAAATGTCCCATACTGGCTGGGGTAGTGGTTCCTGTAATCCTAACCCTCTGGGAGGCCAAAGTGGGTGGATTGCTTGAGCTCATGAGTTCAAAAACAGCCTGAGCAAAAGCAAGACCCTGTCTCTACTAAAAATAGAAAAACTGAGGCAAGAGCATCGCTTGAGCCGGAATTGGAGTTTGCTGTGAGCTATGATACTAGAGCACTCAGCAACAACAGCTGAGACTCGGTCTCAAAAACAAAACAAATAAACAAACAAAAATCAAACAAAATGTCCAATACTGCCTTCTGTAGTTTATTAATAATCTTTTATAGGATCTCATTTGGTAGTTTTATTACAGGCCTATCTATATACTTACAATGGCATAAAGCCCAGAAGAACCTTTGTTTACTTCTATATGAATGCACATTTGGACCTCTCCGCCAAGTAGGGCTAGGTGGATATAATGCTGCAATCCTTCAAAATACTCTTTTTATAGTTGGCTTGTAAAGAGATTGACCCTGTTATGGAAGGTTATGAGCCATAATTATATGGGCGAGGTTTTCAGTTGCCCATTTCTGGCTGGAAATTTCCAGGTGTCATCATTTAGGAACTTAGGTTTTTCTGAAATACCTCTTCCACCCATCCTAGCTAAGAAGAATCACTCCTAGGACTTACCTCAGCCCCACTTTATTTAGCCTGATACCTGGATGCTCACTAAGCCTTGGCACCTTGGGCTGCCCTGGACTCCTGTCTCTTCTGGGAGCCTTGAACCCTCTGTGCTCAGCTGCTCTGTGTGGCCATGATGGCATCAGTGTTGGTGAGAAGGGGAAGGACACACAGAGGGGAGACGCTCCTCAAAGCTCACCTCAGAGCACAGGATCTGGTGTCATTGAAATAGTAGTTGTTAGGACTTTGGGGTTATTCTTCATGGAACCTAAGATAATTTACCTTCTTGAATTGTTTGTCTTTCTTTGTTTCCTGTGAATTTCTGCTCAGAATAGAGAATTTTCTTTGGTCAGTTCTCTTTCTATTGCTCTTTCTGGATAACCACTGTCCTATCCAGAGTCTTGAACTTTGGGCAAACCAACCTGTATGGAAAACCAAGCAAGAAGATTCCCTGTCTCCATTTTGTCTCCCTCTTTCCTCCAGTTGACTGTGAGATAATTTGGTTACTCTCTTTTCCAGTGGGAATTTCAAAGCTGTGTTTGACTTTTAAGCCCTACTGTGGGAAGGATCAGTGTGAAGGACTCATGCTCTAGTTTTCTTATTAGATTCATTAGAGACACCCTCAGAATGAAGATATTCTAAGTTTGACAATTCTATTCTTATTCCTCTGAGGCCTGTCCATGGCTGACTCCAGCAAGCACAGTGTATCTGAGTTCCTGCTTCATCCATGGGTTCACCCAAGGACACTCATGGTGATCCCCCCATGCCGTACTCTCTGGCTCCAGCTTTAAAAAGCTTAGCCTTAAGCAAGCAGTCCCTGGTAGTCACCTTGGGACCAGAGAAGGAATTTCCCTCAGGAAAAAACTCTCTCTTTTTTTTTTTTTAAGACAGAGCCTCAAGCTGTCACCCTGGATAGAGTGCTGTGCCATCACAGGTACAGCAACCTCTAACTCCTGGACTCAAGTGATTCTTCTGTCTCTGCCTCCCAAGTAGCTGGGACTACGGGCACCCGCCACAGTGCCCGGCCATTTTTTGATTGCAGCAATCATTGTTGTTTGGTGGGCCCAGGCTGGATTCGAACCCGCCAGCTTAGGTGTACCTGGCTGGCGCCTTAGCCCATTGAGCCACAGGTGCCGAGCCTGTTAGCAACTTTTCATTGATTTCCTGAAATATTTTTTGGTTTCTTCTCTTTGGTTTATAGCTTTCTCTTCAATTCTTTTTATCTTATTTGCCATCCATATTCTGGCAACTATTTCTTTCATTTCAACAATTTTCTTGTGAGTAGAATCCACTACTATAGCCCCATAGCCCTTGGAGGTATCAAACTTTTTTTCACATTTCTCTTTCTCCATTGAAATACATATTCATAGTTTCCCAGGATCTGTGAGTGCTGATCTGGATTTGAACCTGAGGCTCGGGACATAACCATAATCAAATTTATCACTATTGATCCTTCTTTATAACTTACTTGCCTGGTATGCCTGAGTGTTTAGTAGTCTTATTAACTTGCAGGCTCATTTATGAAGGGTTATGGGAAATAGAGGGAAATGTCTGTTTTGGACTCCAGTCATAATAAGCAGTAACCTTTAGAGCAACAGACCTGCCCTGAAGTTGGGATAATGGTGTCTGTAGCAATTGCCAGTATAAGATAGTGACCAATAAACCAATCATTATGGAAGAAACTGAAAAAAAGCTGAAATACTTAGGAAAACCATTTCTGAGCATATGAAATTTCTAGGGAAGTCATTAAGAAGGTGATAGTTTCTGCCAATCAAGATATCAAAGCTGTAGCCTTGAAAATTTGTCTATTTAATGTATTATATACACATATTATGAATTATTATTTCATAATGCCTGTGGATTTTCTATGACACTGGATTAGGACAAAAGACATATTCAAACATTCCCAAAACACCTTTTCCATATATACATGCCTCTGATATTGGCACTTGAAAATATAATCTTGAAAATGGTCTTAATGTAAATTTCAGTAAAAGGAGGATTAAACAAACACATGAAATATATAGAGAAATGGAAATTAGAATAAAGACAAGTATACTAAAACACAGATTTCTTAGCAGTCTAGAGAAAAATAAATTGTTGTAATTGACTTTTTACTTCTTTATATTTCTTCCTGCATTGAATTCTCTCTATTTCTCCTTCTCTACCCACAAAACCTATTGGTGTAACTCTTGCACAGGGCACACTGGATTCATATTTATCAATTCTATCTGTTAGCTAAAAAAGATAGCAAATCATTCCCTTCCTCACTCTGAACTGAGATTCCTCATCCCTGTAATAAGAAAGCTTTGGAAGCTGTGTAATAAGAAAGTCTAATAGGACTACCAGGCTTTGATTCTCAAAATTGTACAAGTGGACTTGCCAAGGAGAACGTGTTTAGTAGCAATCGGTGCAGCTGGGATGGGAACAAGAGCTACAAACAGAGAGGGCTGAGGATATAAAGTGAGACTCCTAAGTGAGTGCCAGAACCACTCCAACAAGCACTGCCACCAACATTCAGGCCTCCCCCAGCACAACCACTCCCTGGGTTCAGCCTATCTCTTCAAAGAACAGGAAGGGCAGCAACCAGGGCTGGGCATAAAAGGCAGGGCAGGGACTGCTTCTGCTTACACTTGCTTCTGACACTATTGTGTTCACTAGCAACCACAGACACCATGGTGCACCTAACTGATGATGAGAAGAAGGCAGTCTGTGCCCTGTGGAACAAGGTGAACGTGGAAGACGTTGGTGGTGAGGCCCTGGGCAGGTAGGTATTGGGGTATAAGACAGGCTTAAGGAAGGAAATGGAAGCTGAGCATGTGGAGACAGAGCAGTGTCCTGAATTTCTGACAAGCACTGACTCTTTCTGTCTCCTGGACTGCTTTCACCCCCTCAGGCTACTGGTCGTCTACCCATGGACCCAGAGGTTCTTTGATCAATTTGGGGACCTGTCCTCTCCTTCCGCTGTTATGAGCAACCCTAAAGTGAAGGCCCACGGCAAGAAGGTGCTGAGTGCCTTTAGCGATGGCCTGACTCACCTGGACGACCTCAAGGGCACCTTTGCTAAGCTGAGTGAGCTGCACTGTGACAAGCTGCATGTGGACCCTGAGAACTTCAGGGTGAGTCTATGGACCTTCCATGTTTTCTTTCTTTCTTTCCATTGTCAAGTTCATCCTGTATGGAGGGGCATGAATACCAGGTTCAGTTTGGAATGGGAAAGAGTTATCAGGTGGCATCAGAAGGAACCTTTCAGGATTATTTAGTTTGTTTTCTCTTCACAACCTTCTTTTCTATTGTTATTTCTTGTTTTCTGCTTTTTCTTTTTTGTAATTTATTGTGGTCCTTTTAACGATTTAAAATTTTATGTAACAAATGGGAAATATCTCCAAGATAACTGAAGTGACAGCAAAACAAAACAAACGAAACTGGAAGAGTATAATTGTCTACTTAGTATGTTGCTACTTTTTGTTTAGAAATTTCTAATCTCCCTACTTTACTTAATTTTAATTTTATTTTTAGTTGACACATAATAACATGCATGTGGGATTATGTGAAATGTTTGGATATGTATATATACATGTATAATAAGCAATCAAGGTAACTTCGCATTTATAATTAAAAGAAAAACTTTTCTACTTTTAATCTTTTTTTGTTTGGCTTATTTTCAATAATTTTTCTAATCTCTTCCTTTTAAGATAAGGATTATGGAACATATTTAGGCTGCTTTGTATCATTCTAAAGAACATTAGTGAGAATTAAATTTCTGAGTTATAATAATAGGGAAAATATTTTTCGATATTAACCATCACTGATATAGTAGGTTTCATATTGGTAGTAGCAGCTAAAATCCAGTGTTTGTTCTGCATTTACTTTATGCCCACAATGCTTAAGATGGGGTTAAAATATTCTGAGTGCAGGCTGTGTTCTCTCTGCTAATCATCTTCATACCTCTTGTCGCTTCTCCACAGCTCCTGGGCAACGTGCTGGTGGTTGTGCTGGCCCACCACTTTGGCGAGGAATTCACGCCTCTGTTGCAGGCTGCCTATCAGAAGGTGGTGGCTGGTGTGGCTAATGCCCTAGCTCACAAGTATCATTGAGGTCCTGGCTGGTTTCCTGGGGACCAATAGAAGAGCCTGTTTCCATAGATTTTATCATGGAAAAATAACATCTCCTTGAAGGACATGGTATCTGCTTAATAAAGAATTCAGCTCAATTTTCTGATTCATTTCACTTATTTCTTTTTCTGCTGGAAATGTGAGAAGATGCCTTGAAGGTCTACAGATAGGAAGATCTTGTGTCTTATTCAAAGAGTTCAAGGGAAATAATAAAAGTAAGAGAGCTATACATAGACACTTACAGGGTGACACTTCTGCCACCAAAGCATAGAAATTGCTGAGAGTGCTTGATGTAGAGAGGATACAGGCAATGCAGAGGCTCTACTGAAGACAGCCTCAAGGCTAATGCTTGATCTACCTGTGACGATTCCTGAGAAAAGAATATTCTCAATTAGAGGCTTAATGACTGCAGAAGACACTGTTAGGTTTCCTTTCTCCCTACTTGCCTGCCTGCACATCGTACTCATGACCCTGCCCTCCATCAAGTGTTCCTGCTCTAAGAAATGACATTCATCTCTTACTTTCTTTAGAACATGTCTTAATGCTCTCTTGTTCTCTCTGCCTCCATTTCATGAAAAACTGAATGATCACATATTTTTGTGACCTCAGTCTCAGTGAACTTGTCAAGACTGCCTAAGGAAACCTTTCCAAACCTTACCCCTCCCCTCTTTTTCATATTTCTTCTTAGCCATCTCTCTGTTTCTCTCCACATTTTACAAACATTTCTGCCTATTCTGTGCTATCTTGCATGCACAAGATATGGTGTCTTGTTTTAAATTTTTCCATCAGCAGAAAGCAAATGTGTATTCAATAAAACAATTAATGAATGAATACTTATTCATAGAGCTTCTGGGACTAGAGGACAAGCCAAACAATAAGACCTTTGTATATAGTCCCTTTCTCAGCAAGGAAGCATGAATGGAGAAAACTACTCTAAATGATCATTTTCTTTCTAATCATAACTACCAAAATTTATTCATGTGAACAATTTTTCTCTCAGATGTAAAATTAGAAGGATTTTTATAACCTTCTAACTAGTTGCATAATTCTTTTAAAAAGTATTTTCATGATAAGTTCGTACTGCCAGGACACACGGGCAATGCATTGCAGTTTACTGTTTTTGATACAGTATTTCGAGTTGCCTAGGGGTAAGTGTTCTTTTATATACAATTTTTTTTCTTTCTTGGGTCTTTCATGCATTGTAGCCATAGAGAACTCTTTATATCAGAATAGAATCTTGAAGAACCACTGATTTACATCCCAGAAGCAGAGCTACTACAAGGCAATTTAGGCACTTTCTCATTCTTCGGCAAAGTCCTTGTAGGAATCACATATTTGAAGATATTTTCGGATGATTTGAGAGTGGTTAAGAAAGATTATGGGTATCATGATCTTAAAGCAGAGAAATGTACTACTTCCCTGTTCTCCAAAATGTCAAGGAAAGAACAAAATGGTTTACTATACCATCTTTTATTCCACTACTTCTGGAAGTTGTCAATGAATCTAGTCAAGAAGTTTGGCCTAAAAAATTTCAATACTGAAGAATTCAAGAGGACATGGATCTCTTGAAGCAAAGTAATATCCATCCTCTTAGTTATAGTCAGACCATGCCTATACTTGTATTAAACAAAGATTTAGAGAAGATTAATAACTGCAGTCTCACTGCAGTTTGACCATGTGTAGTAAGTGTATGTGTGTGTGTGTGTTTAGTGGTCAGTGATGCTGAAGTCAAACTACAATAGACAAATTGTAGGGTTCACTCTCTGAATGTAGGCAGGTCTCAATTGTGAAGATGGCAGTGGTCCTAGATAGTTTTCCAGGACTTTTGAGTACTGATCTGGATTTGAACATGTGGCTGTGCACATAAGCATAGATGCATTTATCCCTATTTATCTTCTTTATAACCTACTTGCCTGAAATGCCTGAGTGTTTGATAGGCTTATTAACTTGTAACCTTGTCCCTGCAGGGATATGAGGATAGAGAGAAATGTGTGCTTTGGACTCCACTCCTACTAAGAAGTAAGCTATGAGAGCAAAAACCATCAGAGCAGGGATAAAGATGCCTTTAGAAATTGCCAGTATAAGATAGTGACAAATAGGATAATCTTTATGGAAGAAAACAAAGCAGAAGAACCTAGGAAAGCCATTGCTGAGCATAAGAAATTGCTAGAGAAGTCGATAAGAAGGTGATAGTTTCTACCTATCAAGATATCAAAGGTGTAGCCTTGATAATTTGTATATTTAACATATGATGCAAACATATTATATATTATTATTTCATAAGGCCTGTGGATTTTCTATGACACAGAAGAATGGCAAAAGTCATTTTCAAATATCCCCAGAACACCTTCTTTCACAAATACATGCTTCTAATATCAACACTAGAAAATAGGAATTTAAAAATAGTAAATGAATAGAGAAAGTAAATTGTAGAAAAAGAAGGATTAAACAAACAATAGAAATATATAGAGAAATGGGAATTTGTATCAAGGAAGTGATTCTAAAACATATAATTCTTAGTAGTCTAGGGAAAAATAAATAATCTGAACCCAGGCTAGAATGGCTTTACCTTTTCTTAACTCTGCTTTTAACTCACAGAAGTTCCTCTGCACCCCCAGGCACCTTCCCACATTAGTTTAGGCAGAAACAGAAGTCCCTGGTCAGCCTCCCATTTGAAACCATTGCTTACCTCGTGCTACTCACAACTTTGAGTTGTAATTGACTTTTTACTTTTTATATTTCTTTCTGAATTGAATTCTCTCTATTTTTCATCTCTTTACCCCCAAAACCTACTAGTGTAACTCTTGCACAGTGCACAATTTATTCATATTCATCAACTCTATTTTGTGGAAATCATTTATTTGGTTAGATGATTAAATTAATATAAACCAAACAACAAATAAATGAAGGAATGAATTGATACGTATTTTCCTACTAGGGAGGTTTAATCCAAACTACAAAAAGAAAAATAACTTAGAAGCATGGCAGACTTTCATCCATTCTGCCTTTTGGTTACTTTGCCTATTCCTGAGACACTGGAAGAAATACTTCCTTATACTCTTAGTTGAACCACTACTAGCAACAATACTTTCCACTCCCTGTACCTTGATTCTTCATCCCTGTAATAAGAAAGCTGTGGAAGCAATCTCTAATAGGACTGTCAGGCTTTCATTCTCAAAATTGTATAAGTGGACTTGCCAAGGAGAACGTGTTTAGTAGCAATCGGTGCAGCTGGGATGGGAACAAGAGCTACAAACAGAGAGGGCTGAGGATGTAAAGTGAGACTCCTAAGCAAGTGCCATAACTGCCACCAACAAGCACTGCCACCAACATTCAGGCCTCCCCCAGCACAGCCACACCCTGGGTACCGCTTATCTCTTCATAGGAACAGGGAGGGCAGCAACCAGGGCTGGGCATAAAAGGCAGGGCAGGGACTGCTACTGCTTACACTTGCTTCTGACACTACTGTGTTCACTAGCAAACACAGACACCATGGTGCACCTGACTGGTGATGAGAAGAGTGCCGTCTGTGCCCTATGGAGCAAGGTGAACGTGGAAGACGTTGGTGGTGAGGCCCTGGGCAGGTAGGTATTGGGGTACAAGACAGGCTTAAGGAGACAAATGGAAGCTGAGCATGTGGAGACAGAGCAGTCTCCTGAATTTCTGAGAAGCACTGACTGTATCTGTGTCCTATGCTGCTTTCACCCCTCAGGCTGCTGGTTGTCTACCCATGGACTCAGAGGTTCTTCGAATCCTTTGGGGACCTGTCCACTCCTTCCGCTGTTATGGGCAACCCTAAAGTGAAAGCCCATGGCAAGAAGGTGCTGAGTGCCTTTAGCGATGGCCTGAATCACCTGGACAACCTCAAGGGCACTTTTGCTAAGCTGAGTGAACTTCACTGTGACAAGCTGCACGTGGACCCTGAGAACTTCAGGGTGAGTCTATGGACCTTTCATGTTTTCTTTTTTTTTTCTTTCTATTGTCAAATGCATACTGAATGAAGAGGGCATGAGTGCCAGGTTCTATTCGGAATGGGAAGAGGTGTCAGAAGGCATCACCAGGAGCCCTCAGAACAATTTACTTTATTTTCTCTTCATAACCATTCTTTTCTACTGTTATTTCTTATTTTCTTCTTTTTCTTTTTTTGTAATTTTTTGTGGTTATTGTAACAATTTCACTTTTTATATAACAAATGGGAAATAGCTCCGAGATAATTTAAGTGACAAACAAAACAAAACAAATGAAACCAGAAAAGCGTAATAGTCTGCCTAGTATGTGCTAATATTTTTTTGAAATTTCTAATCTATCTACTTTACTTACTTTAATTTCAATTTTATTTTTAGTTAACACATAATAACTGTACATATATATGGTGTAAAGTGCAATGTTTTGATATATATATATATATATATATATATACACACACACATTGTATAACAATCAAATCAAGATAATTTTGCATTTGTAATTAAGAAAAACTTTTCTGCTTTTAATCTTTTTTTTCATTTGGCTTATTTTCAATAATTTCTCTAATCTCTTTCTTTTAAGACAAGGATTATGGAACATATTTGACTGCCTTATAACATTCTAAAGCATAATAGTGAGAATTTAATTTCTGAGGCATAGTAATAGGGAAAAATAGTTTGCATATAAACCATGACTGATGGAGTTGATTTCATATTGGCAGTAGCAGCTAAGATCCAGCTATTGCTCTGCTTGTATTTTATGGTCATAGTGCTAAGTACAGCCTAAGTTGAGGCTAAAATATTCTGAGTCCAAGGTGTGTCTCCTTGCTAATCATGTTAATATAACTCTGGTCTCTTCCCCACAGCTCCTGGGCAACGTGCTGGTGGTTGTGCTGGCCCACCACTTTGGCAAGGATTTCACCCCCCAGGTCCAGGCTGCCTATCAGAAGGTGGTGGCTGGTGTGGCTAATGCCCTGGCTCACAAGTACCACTGAGCTCCCTTTCCTGCTACTGAATTCCTGTTAAAGACCCAGTGTCCCCAGAGCCCACCTACAAAACACAGGGAAATTATAAAGAGCCTTGACCACCTGGCTTCTGTCTAATAAAGAATAATTATTTTCATTGCAGTGAAATGTGTTTCAAGTGTTTAACTTATTTCTGAATGTCTCATTCAAAAGGGCACATGATAGGGCAAAGTGTTTTAAAATAAAAAACAGTTATAACAATGAGGAATTAGTTGAGACCTAGGGAAAACAGGTACTGAACCCTATGAAAGGAGCTGACAAATACGTGTGGAAACAGGCAACAGCCCCTGCTTCCTATGTTGTATCACTCCTTGATAAAAGATTCAAGTGTCTTAAGTTTAAATCTTTGATCCAGCGAGAGTCTATCTTGGTTAATGGTGAAAGGTATGGGCCCAGTTTCAGTCTTCTACAGGTCGCCAGCCAGTTCACCCAGCACCATTTGTTAAATAGGGAATCTTTACCCCACTGAATGTTCTTAGTTGGCTTGTCAAAGATCAAATAGCAGTAAGTAGCTGGGTTCTTCTCTTGGTTCTCTATTCTGTTCCATACATCTATCTCTCTGTTTCTGTGCCAGTACCGTGCTGTTTTGATCACTATCGATTTATAGTACAATCTCAGGTCTGGTAGCGTGATTCCTCCTGCTCTGTTTTTATTTCTAAGTAATGTCTTGGCTATTCGAGGTTTTTTCTGATTCCATATAAAATGAAGTATTATTTTTTT
>CAUYON010027044.1:0-56839 GCA_963573935.1 Arctocebus calabarensis | reverse complement strand
TCACTATATAAAGACATTAATACTCTACCTTTAATAAGTTTCGCCAGTACCCTGCTAAGATGCACCGTAGGTGTGTTCTCACTAATTGCCCTCCCTCTACCCATCCTCCCCCCACCCCTTCCCTCCCTTTCCCCTTTCCCTGTATTCCTGATGGAGCTGGAACATATTCTTCTTAGCAAAGTATCTCAAGAATGGAAGAAAAAGTATCCAATGTACTCAGCCCTAATATGAAGCTAATTTATAGCTTTCATATGAAGACTAAAACCCAATTATAGCACAAGAAAAATAATTTTGAAATCACAATCTGATTTCAAAACTTTCATGGAAGAAGCCCAAGAGCCCATCGATACACAAATGTATTAATAAACTGTGGTACATGTATACCACAGTTATGCAGCCTTAAAGAAAAAGGGTGACTTTTCCTCTTTCATTTTTACATGGATGGAGCTGGAACATGTTCTCCTTAGCAAAGTATCTCTAGAATGGAAGAAAAAGTATCCAATGTATACACCTCTAATATGAGACAAATTCTTTATCGTTCAAGTGAAGGCTACAACCCATTTATTGCACAGGAAGACAGGGAAAGGGGAGAGGAAGGGAAGGGGAGGGAGAGGATGGGGGGAGATGGGACAAAGGGTGAGATCACATGTGTGGTACATATCCGAAGGGTCAGGAGAAAACTTCTAAATACGGATCAAAAATGTTTTCACAAAGTAAACGAGAAAATATCATGAACGGTATGTCAATCAGGTTGATAAAATATCCCAGATTGCATGTGAAGCCCCCACACTGTACCCCATGGTTGAACTAATGTACACAGCTATGATTCAATAAAAAAAAAATTATAGTAGCTAAGACAATATTGGTATAACTATGGAGATATTGATCAGGGAAACACAACAGAGTCCAGTCAAATCTACCTACACATGTAAAGTCTTTTCAACAAAGATGCCAAATTACTGACTCTCAGCTAGCAACTGTTTTCTCCCCCAAGCAATATCTAGTGTACAAAACCCAGAGAACGCTAACTAACCATCTCCAGTGCATCGTTGAGCTGTCCAGAATGATGGATGATTCCAGGTCAAAATGTCATTAGCACTGAGGTTGAGAACCACTGAGGTAAGATAACCTAACATATAAGACATAGGCTTTTTGGGCGGCTCCTGTGGCTCAGCGAGTAGGGCGCCGGCCCCATATACCGAAGGTGGCGGGTTCAAGCCCGGCCTCAGCCGAACTGCAAAACAAAAAAATAGCCGGGCGCTGTGGCGGGCGCCTGTAGTCACAGCTACTAGGGAGGCTGAGGCAAGAGAATCGCTTAAGCCCAAGAGCTGGAGGTTGCTGTGAGCAGTGTGACGCCACGGCACTCTAACCAGGGTGATAAAGTGAGACTCTGTCTCTACACACACACACAAAAAAAAAAGACATAGGCTTTTCAACAGATACTGCTATAACAATCAAATATTTATTAGCAAAAAGAAAACCTTGATGTATTTATTTTATCATACATGAAAATTAACTTGAAATGGATTAGAGATTGAAATGTAAGAGCCAAAACTATGAAATTCTACAAAAAACATAGAGGAAAATATTTGTGAATTTTGTGAGACAGATTTATCAGAATACAAACAATATAAATTATTAAAAGTGATAAAATGAATATCAATATTAAAAATGTTTAGAGAAATATTCTCTTTGGATGTTGTTGTGTATGAATTAGAGGTTTTGAGTTTCTTCATCCACATTCCCTTCCTGAGAATAATAAGCTGAGAAAATATCACATAAAAATGCAGATATTGCATTAGGTGCTACCTCTAAATTTCCCATTATGTAAATAAATAATTTGTTGGTGGTTTAAGCCATTTCATATATTTGTTGTTACTTGCAACCAAAATATTCCTACTGAAACAGGTATAAACCACAATGTTAGCAGTATTTCTCTATGTGTGATAAACTAGCTAATGATTTCTAATTCTTTTTGGTTTTTATTAGAGTACGTTTTTTATAACATTTTCAGGATTAGAATGCCTTAATTAGGATGAGTAATTACTGGAAAGAACTTTTGGGCATTGTCAGAAATTTCTTGCCTAGGTTCTGACTTTTATTAAGCAAATTTTTTGCTATAAAGTTTTTTTTTTCACCATTTGCTTCCAAATGTAATTCAAAAACTTGGTGTTGATCTATAAGGGTCTTAACTAAAGAGCTATTTTTTTTCAAAGTCCACTTTCTTTCTTCTTTCACCTCAGAGATGGAAATGACCAACACACATTCACTGCCAGCCATGAGATTTCCTCAAATACTTCATCCAGTTGGAATGGCTGGGCTGAGTTTGCCCTGTAAGAACACATCTCTTAAATAGGATTTAATCTCTTTGCATAGTTAGCAGTAGCTCCCACAACAGATAAACCTAAAATGTCAATAGATTAACATAAATGACATTTATTTCCAGCTCACATAAAGTCTAATCAGGGCAGTGGGACTTTCTATGTGCAATCAATCTGGGACCAGACTGCTAGGGTCTTGGCAATCTTCCACCTAAGATTTGCAGATCTTCTTAGGCCATGACACCCAGCCAGTAGAGAAAGAGTAGAAGATAATATGTGATACGTTTATAGTCTAGAAAAAGAAATAAGGTATATCACTTCAATGCATGGTCCACTGGACAAGATTCAGTTACATGGACCTATTTTTTTTTTTTTTTGAGACAGATCCTCAAGCTGTCACCCTGGATAGAGTGCTGTGGCATCACAGCTCACAGCAACCTCCTGTGCTCAAGCGTGTCTCCTGCCTCTGTCTCCCAAGTAGCTGGGACCCCAGGTGCCCGCCACAACACCCGGCCATTTTTTTTTTTTTTTTTTTAGGTTGCAACCACCATTGTCGTTTGGCGGGCCCAGGCTGGATTCGAACCCGCCAGCTCAGGTGTACGTGGCTGGCGCCCCAGCCTGTTGAGCCACAGGTGCCGAGCCAATCCATTTTGATAAAGAGAAATAGTAGTGTATGGGCAGACAGCTCATTCTCAGTCGCAACTCTACGCTAGGGAAAGTGCATCAGGTAAAACCAAACTCATGCCATATTATCCAATAGAGAGAATTTAGTGTAGATAATTATTTATAAAGGAGTTAGAAGAATTGACAAAAAAGAAAAGACAGGATAAGGGCAAGGCAACCCTGAGGTTAGCAACCACATGAAAGCCCAATCACCCTTGGAGCTTTGATGCTGAAGGAACTGGAGGCAGTGTTACTGGTGCTGTGAGTCAGAGCAACCTTTAAAAACTATAACCATGTCTGATGGGTCCAACAGGTGCTAAAGTCATGGGGAAGACTGCAAGTCCTAGAGCCCCCCACCCATAGAAAATGGAGAGAGGAACAGGTAGCTTAGCTTTCTCTTCCTGTCACCTTCCATTCGCTGTCTATACCCCGTGCCTCTCCATGGTCAAGTTAGATAGAAATGAGCTGGTAAGGAATGGTCCTCCTGCGTTACAGAGCAGAGCAGCAGGGGAGCAAACAGGCAAATAATCAGCACTAAGGTAGCTTGGATCGCTAATGGACAGCTAGCCATCTAGCTATCTATCAAATAGCAATGCTGCAAAATGTAATGAATACAGACTCATTCCTGCCGCAATGGAGACAGGATAATACAGTTGTGTTCCCTAGTGTAGAGTTGCGACTGAGAATGAGCTGTCTGCCCATACACTACTATTTCTCTTTATCAAAATGGAAATACAAAATTACACCTGTGCACACTGAGCAAGTGAATGATTCTTTTCTACCTCTATCAGATATAGATGTGTAATGAGGCTGATGAATATTAAGATTTAAGAGCCGGTCCCTTTCCAAGGATTTGGGAGGGACCTTTGAAATATATTCATAGGGTCACATATTTTTGTGAAATTTGTGAAAGGAAGATATTTGGAATGTAATTAAGAATTCTTCATTATTTCACTCAAAATCTTCCATGAAACTTCCCTGGTTGATATTTTTCATAGTATTTGGGGGAGAAAAATACCTTTTTTAACTTGAGACAGAGTCTACCCTCAGTAGAGTGCTGTGGCGTCAGAGCTCACAGCAACCTCAAGCTCTTGGGCTTAAGCAATTCTCTTACCACAAAGGCCTCCCTGGGACTACAGGTGCCCATCACAACGCCTGGCAATTTTTCTCTTGTAGTTGTCATTGTTGTTTAGCAGGCCCGGGCCAGGTTTGAACCCACCAGCCCAGGCATATGTGGCTGACACCCTAACTGCTAAGCTGCACTGAGTCTGGGGAGAAAAATATTAAGAACAAAAGCATAAGAGAAAGATGAGTAGGGATGGATTTAGCTTGGCGTTCATGACACATGCTCACCTTCAGTTCTGTGTCAAGCTCAATTTATTTCCGGCCGTCTTGTGCTGGTGTTTTCTCATACTGCTGCACTCGGTGTGCGGCCTTACCCGAGGTTGTGACATGAAAGCACAGCGCCAGGTTTGTAGCCTGAAAGGACAATATCCATAGTGTTTGGCACCACAACCAAAAATACAGCAGGGGAAAAATCAAACCAAAAATGTTTGAAGGAAGAAGCTAGTCTGTGTAAAAGTCTACTCAACATCAGATGGATAAGACTGTAAACAGAAAATTCAGTCATCCTCAATAATCAAAATGGAAATTATCCCTGTTCATAAATCTGTTCTTTAATGCAATATCTTCTTGAATGTAACTCTAGTGAAATTTGACTTCACAGGGTATGTAAGAATCATGAATTTGAATGGTACAATCCTGTGGCAATACTACAAACAGCAGGAAGGCCTGAAATCATGGACAGAAATATATTCTGTGCATCTAACGTGTCAGTGATAAAAAGAAATTTCATTATCTTCAATTAAATGCATTTCAATTATTTTCAATTAAATGAATCCTCTAATCTTTATTCTCTTTATTAAAAGTAAACCTACAAATTTTTTGTCATAAGAGAGGCAATTACAGTGTATGCAAAAAACAAAAGGAAGAAGAAAGAATTGCAGGGATGTCGGCCGCTGATTTAAAAAATAATGTTGTTTGTATTTTTCTGGACTTCATAATGTTTGGAGTATTTGTCAACTTTTCAAATTTGTTCTTACTTGTGAATGTCTTTTTTTCCTCTAACTAAGTATTCACTATTTATACCTAACTTTCTAATCATCATGTTGTATTCTTGTTTTTAATGAAGGTCTCTGAAATTCCACAAAGCTTCCATCTTCCTCAAGCACAAATTTTAAGGTCTATTTAAGTAATGTCTTACTGTGTACTACTGAAATATGAAGCATACTTAGGAGATAATTAGATCTATTACTGCAACAGTCTGTATGCTTCCTTCAACAGAATAGTTCTGAATTATCAATTGATGTGAAAGCACTCTGAAAGTAATAAGTGCTATACCAATGCAAACTATTATCTTTATTATCCTTTTAAATACAAGCATCTGGAGCTCTCAACATTTGTTTGATAACTCTTTCGTGATCTTCCACTAAGTGCATGGCACTTTGGGGGCCATGGAGGGAATAAAACGATGAGAAACATTCAATACTTGCCTTCAGGGAGTTCACTGTTTCCACAATGAGAAACTGTACTGAACACAGAAGTAAGAGCTAAGCTCCGTGTCAGTGAATTTCAAACTTCCTAAAATTACAATACACATTTGAAATGGAGTTTAGGGTCCAATAAACACATACACACCCCAAAACAAAGGTTTCACAGAAAACAATATGTACCACATTTACTATATGCTACATCTTCTTATAGTTTTCTTCTCTATTCTACTTAATTTTGTAAAATGCTAGTTACAAGATTCTAAATAGATTTTATAACTTCCTAATGGATTACAGTCTATTTTTTTTTTTTGGAGACAAATTCTCACTATGTTGCCCTCAGTAGAGTGCTGTGGCATCACAGCTCCCAGCAACCTCAAACTCTTGGGCTTAAGTGATTCTCTTGCCTCAGCCTCCCAAATAGTTGGGACTACAGGCGCCCCACACACACACACACAATGCCCCAGCTGTTTTTTCATTTGCAGTTGTCACTGTTGTTTAGATAGCCCAGGCCAGTTCAGACCCACCAGCCTTGGTGTATGTGGCTGGCGCTATAACCAATGTGCTGTGGGCATCAAGCCTACAGCTTATCTTTTGAGAAATAGTGTTCTATGTGATTATTTTGTCCCAAGGGGTATAGGCTTTTAAAAAAAAAATCAATGAATAAAACCTGAGTGAACCTCTTCATTAGCTCCAATAAAATTTTAGTTCTGTTTTTGTCGGGGGAAAAAGAGACGTTGAAATCTAGCAGAGCCCTCTTGCCAGTTATCCATACGTATTTTATTAGAGCAAAGACATCAGTTATCTTTTCACATGTGTGAAAGCACACACATACACGCTCACACAGCTTCACTCCCCGTATCTGGATGTTGAATCTTATCTTTTCCACAGTGACAACACAGTGAAAGCTCCCCGCAGGGAATCACAGGAGTCTGAGTGAAAGGGGTTATTTCAGTGGGTCTTCACCATCCGAGAATTGCATTGAGACACAAGAGCTTTCTGACAGGACTTGGCAAGCTTTGAGTAATAGTCAAGATCATTTATTCTATTGGAAAATTTGTCACAAAGGAGTTTGACTCTTTTCTAAAGCATGGTGTGTATGTGTGCACAGATATACATATTTCTAAATATTCTATAGAATATGTAGATATAGATGGATGTAGAGAGATTTTCTTAAGTCTTTAGTGGCAACTTTTGTACCTGAGTTTTTATGTATATGCCATTATAAGGATGCATATTGGCTTGGAAAATACATCATGTTGATGAACTAATGCTGAGATCCTACCTCCTCACCACAGACTTATGAATATTTAAAATGTACTTCCTGTTATCCACTCTCAGTGTCTCAGAAGGAGATGATCCTATCCACAAGAATAGGTAGCGTCACTGTGAAAAAAGAAAATATGCCTTAAAGTTCAACAATATTAGTAACTCTCTATTCCAGTTGATGAACAAACGATTTACTCAATTCGTTTCTTCTCTCTTTGCATCTGCAGGAAGTGCGGTACCATTGGCTTCCTCTCTGTGTTTCACTCTTCACCAGAATTCCTCAGTGGATTCACTCCCTTTGGCCATTTCAAGAATGGATAAAAGCAAGTGAGAATACGGACACAGCCCCAACATCAGAGTGTCCAAGAAATGTTCCTAGTGTGAGCCTTACAGTCATGAACACCTTGTGATAAAGCCACTCATTCTTAAACCGTGGGTTAGTTTAACCATTCCACAGTGCCACGTAGTCTAGCTACAGAGACATTCGGTGAGATGGGCATCAGGGAATGAAAGAAATAAGGGGATAAGGACGCGGGAAAAAGTTCAGAACTACAACTATATGACTACCTGTTGTCATCTGGACATGTGCCGAATTTTTTCTTTTAAGGCAATTTATGTTTTGAATCTACTAGCTGAGTACAAAATTTAATCACCAACAATTTTCTTGTTCTTACAAATTAGCAACAGAATTTAACAATTGCATTTCCCATACTCCCAAATCTCTATTTTTTTATTTCATTTCCCAAGTTCATTTTAACTATAAACTATCATTTCCATAATTTCTACTAACTTATGTCCTAATCTTTCCAACATGACTCTTTCAAGTCTTCTAAATCAGCTATATCATCTTCTTACCACAGTGTCTTCCTTCCTATTCACATATTAAGGATCCTATTTCTATATCAAGATGAAGGTTAGATATTTCTTCTTTAAAGCTTTCTTTGCCAATTGAAGTAGAGTCAATCATCTTTCCCTCATACCTTGACTAAAATGAGATTTACCCAGTCTTTCTATCTTTCTCTTTTTTCTCATCTATTATACTAGAAGCTGCTTGAGAATTGAAATTGTCAGTTATAGTCTATCTTTAGTGCCACTTATGGAATCTGGTTCTAAGGTATTGAATTAATCAATTGATTTATTGATCCATTTATTAAGGTGCCTTTCCTGGGTCCTCAACTGTTCTTGGAAGCCGTACTTTATTCCAAAGCATTTTTCTCTGTATTTTCTGAATTTTTCAAAAGTGTTTATTTGAAGTTCCTAAGAGTCTGTCTTCATGACCCAAGATTTAAGTTAGCCTCTTGATTAGTCTTACTTGAGAATTGTCATTTACTGATGCTGATGACATCACTATCTGGAGCATGACTGTGTTACGCTGATTCCTTCCGACAGTCAACCACAAGATATTTTGAAAGATTTTGTCACTACTACTACCACTTTTTTTCTGACTGAAGGGCTGCACTAATAGAACAGATAATCTAATGACACATGACTTAATAACAAATTCAAAAGCAAGATAGAAATGTATTGCAATTTTCACTGAATTTGAGGATGCTTTTCTCTAAGCCAGAAAGTTCTGTCTGAAGATGAAAATTTTTAATTGTTAATGGTCCCTGAATTGGCATTATTTCTCAGTAATTAGAGCCCAGTGATAGGGAGATTGATCATTCTTAATTGTTAATTGTGCAAAGGTTTGTTCAACCTACCATATCTAGAAGAAAAGTCCTCTTGCCCTTATTATCTTTTATTACTTTTTCCAGGCAGCATTAGGAACGTTTTCATCTGTGGTGAAACTCTGCTGTAACTTCAGTGTGTCTTGCTTAAAATTCAAAGACAAGTGTTTTCCATATTTTATGTACGGATCTAATACATAAACATATCAAGACACTAATAAAATATAATTCCTAAAGAAAATAAAGGAATTTTTTTCTTTTTTACTTTTTTCTTTCAATTTAGGACAGAACATGAGAGAAAAGAGGTCAGCTAGCCTAGGCCACCTGTTTAAGAAAAATTGTCAGAACTTATCAGTCTTATCTGTGCCCATGGGAAGGAAAAACTATTATTTCAAGGTTGCATTTCAGACATTTTGGCCCCATTTGAAGAATGTTTTCATAGGCCCTCCCATAACATGACTCCCTCTACTTTTCCTATTGAAAAGTCAAGCCTTAGAGTCAGTCCTTTCAGACAACTGTCAACTACACATAAAAAGAGGTTTATCTACTGACCCCAGTGACCAACAATGAAACCACAGGGCCAAGTAACTTTAACAGCTGTTCTGAGGGAAGTTCTGTTGCCTTACGTTAGAGCTCCTGGATGATTCTCTGTCTTCCTCATTGGAACAGATATTAGCACTCTCTTCCTAAACATTCAGTTTCTCTCTCCCACCTTCTGTTTATGTCCTTAAGGGATGTTAATAATTATACCTTGGGCTGGGCACCCATAACTCAGTGGTTAGGGCACTGGCCAGATGCCCTGGGGCTGGTGAGTTCCAAGCTGGCCCAGGCCTGCTAAAACAAATAACAACAATAGCCAAGCATTGTGACAGGCATCTGTAGTTCCCGATACTCGGGACGCTAAGGCAAGAGAATCACTTGAGCCCAAGAGTTTGAGGTTTCTGTGAGCTGTGACGCTGCAGCAATCTACCCAGGGTGACATAGTGAGACGTTGTCTAAAAAAAAAAAAAAGTATATCTTAGATCCCAGACTAAACCTGGACATAATTTGCTGACCCTGAAGACTATATCAACTATATCTTAACTCCTCTTTCCAATGCCCTCAAATTGCCATTACTGCTGCCACAGAGAATTACTTGATCCCATATTGGACAAAAACATTTCAAAAACCCGAGGCCGTGGCAGTAGGAATGAAAAGTTCACATCTGAGAAACATTTCCAATCTACAATCACAAAATAATGTGGTATCCAATTGGGCTGATGGAAAGGGAAGAAGTAAGCAGCGGTGGCAAGCGGCTTGTCTTCTGTCACAGTTACTCCTGTGACTCGAAAGGAAAGGGAGAGGAATGTGTGTGTGATGTCACTGGAATCTGTCAAACAGCTAAGGAAAAGAAAACGGACCTCCTTATACTCGACCACTTTTGACCTATAAAGATAGCAATTTCATTTCATTCTACCTAAAAGAATTAAACCCTGAAGGCTTCATTCTCTTCATTGACCATCTCATTGGCACATTCACAATTTTCCATTTCCAATAATCCTTCTGTGTTTTTGTGTGTACTGAAAAATGCACAGTGGTAAGTAGTACAAGCCTCTGTAGGTCTGTAAACTATCAGCAAATCTACAGATGCTTTCTTTTTAATAATAATAATGCTAGATAAGTGCACTTTCACAAAGATTATAGCATATTATCCTCACAGTAATATCCCCAGGGAAGATATTATCCTCATCATACATATGGAAACAAGCTCAAAGAGGTTAAACGGCTTGTCTGATGACAAATGGAGAATAATGACCTCTAAGTACCCGAGCTGTTCTTTCCACTTTGTGTGGCCTGCTCATCTATGAAGCAGAAAGGAAGAGCTTAGGTATATTTTCCTTCAGCTATGTCCAATTTAGCAAAAAATAAACAAAACAAAACCAGGTCAACCTTATTCCCTAAATTGTGATTATCTCAAAGTTGTGATCATCGTGCATGGGTTTAAATGCTTGTAGAAGCTTTAAAGTTGTTAAAATTATCATTATTTCTCTTTTTCAAAGCAATTACATCCATAGACCTCCCTTGGCATTATATAGTATAGAACTTCAGTGTTGGGAAGACCACTGGATAGCCTCAGGATGGAGACACTTTTCTTGTTCTTCTGCCCAAATTTGCCTTTCTTGGTTCGGTCTGGTTTTGCCTCATGGCTGTGTGTTGTCTAGAGAATGCGCACAGTGCATTTTCTTTGTTTCACAGAAGAGGCCTGCAGAAGACGTTAGATTTTAATTTGAAAATAAATAAATAAATGCCCTTGAAAAGGAATGAATGCCTTCCCCTAGGTCTCTTTCATTAATATGAGCTTCATGAAATATAGAGTTCAGAAGAGGAACTCAAGGTTAGGGGCAGAAGACTACACAAACTCAGAGAAGCCTTAAAAAACAGGAGAGGAAAATGTGGTTTATTAGTTATACTAGTTACAGAATGAACAGCATATTGTATGTGCTGTGTTAGAGGTATGTTATGAATAACAAAAGCCCTGGAGCATTTACATATTTGTTTTCAGCAATCCTGGCAGTTGGATTTCACCATTCTATGCCTCTTTGCCAGAATCACTAAACACTGGTACATATGGCATCTGAAGTACCATATGCCATGGAAAATGTTAGCTGATGCCTATACTTCTATATTATATTTTTATTTCAGATTTTTGCAGTTTGAACAAAGAATAGTAGAAAAAACAAAATATTGGACAAGCAGTAAACAGTAAAGTGAAAAAAATGCTTTCAAAGAAAGCAAATAAAGGAAATGAATCCACCATGAGTTAACATGACTATATGATAATGAATCAAATATGGGAAGTAATTGTTTTGCATGAACAAATTTACATAGCCTTTCATTTTATTATTTTGGAGCTAAAGGCTGCAATGTGAAGAAAGAGGTTTCTAATATTTTATTTTTACCTTATTCTTTCCGACATTTCTTTCTAAAATCATACTCTTCATTTGATTAAAATTAATTAGCATGTAGGCTATAGTGAGAAGCTTCTAAAATTCAAGTTAAAACATAAAACTCCAAATATCAGTGATTATTTTTGCAATATTTATTAAGGTTATTAATTGAAAATTCAGTTAGCATCCAGGTCTTTTTTTCTTAGACACAGGAAGATTCTAAAATTCAAATCAATATAATTGAACAGCTTCTTTTCTCAAAACAAGGAAAAAAACAAAAATCCCATGGCCAACATTTTGCCAATAAGAAAAACATCAAAATAACTAGGTATCCTGGTATGGAAAAAGTTGAGTGCTAGTCTACTGGGAATGACTTGGTGAGTACATTAATCTTAGAAAAAAATGCTATTCACAATTCCCAAATGCAGTTTTCTCTTTTTAATAGTCTCAAAAGCTGAACACATTGTCTAGAGTAGATATGTAATCCAAAAATTGTAGAAACTAAGATGCTAGGATAACTGATTTAACATTTGAATAGGTGAATTTAATGAAGCAAGGAATGAGAAAAAAAAATGTTTGTAAAGGGCAAAAGTTTCCCTTTACCTTTCAGTTTAAAATTGTGTGATGATATTAATGTTTTTAAAGTACATTTGTGTAATATTGCATAAGCTTACAAAATGTGTTCAAATTCTTTCACATTTAAAAAACACAATTCTGTAAGTTGAATATTAGTTCTTTCTCATTCTCAGTTGAGAAAACCAGCTCGGAAAACATGCCCTTGTGTTCCCATGTCTGGTTTACTAAAATTCACCCCACTGTAGAAGTAATCTTGCCACGAATCAGAAGCATTTTGAAAGCGAGGTAACTTTGTAATGGAATTGTGTCTTGCTCAGTAAGACGTGAAATTGTATTTGACATAGAATCTTAAACTTTTCTTAAGAGTTTGCCCTTTGTAAGGGCTATGAAAGAGTATGCATAAACTTTGGGCTATATTTTCCATGTCCTAGTCATTCTAGAAACAGGAATCCAGGCTCTGAAATTTACATAAAGAAACCAAATATTATGAGGGCTCTTCTGTAATGCTAGTATGATGCTCCTTTGCCAGAGCTCTCAATCTAAACAAATGACATATTAGGGCTGCCATAATAGCTTATCACAAACTTTGCAGCTTTCAAACAACAGAAATGAGTTATCTCATAGTTCTAGACACCAATGTCCAATATTGGGTGTCTCTCTCTTTGAAGGCTTTAGGAGAGAATTCTCTTCCTTGATGGCTCCAGGCATCTCACATAGCTGAATAACTTCAATATCCGCCTTTGTCTTCTTCTGATCTTCTCCTCACCTTCCTATATGTTTCTCTTCTGGGTGTCTCCTAAAAGGATACTTGTCATTGAATTTAGCACCCATTCATGTGATCCAGGTTGATCTCATGTTATGCCTCTTAATTGCATCAGAAAAGACCCTTTTTTTTCAAATAAGGTCACAATGCCAGGTTCTAGGGATTAGGATATAGAGATATCTTTTGGGAGTGGTGTTATTCATCACACTACAGTGCACCCTTTGCCGCCCCCCCAATTCACATGTGTGTCATGTGTAAAATATATTCACATCATACCAACATCCTCCAAAATCTCAGCTCATTACAGCATCTGGGCTCCTTATTCTCTTTATCTTGAGTTGTAAGAGGTCTTTGTCTATTGTGGATAGAATTCCTTTGTTGGGTCTATAACATACAAATATTTTATCCTGGTAGGTAGCTCATCTGTTCATTTTTTTAAAAAGTGTCCTTCACTGTGGATAAAGTTTTAAATTTTTATTAAATTCATTCAATCATTTTGTAAATGAATAGTGTTCTGATCGTATATCTAAGAAAACAGGGTTTCTTCCAAAATACAATACTAAGACAGGCATAAATGTTAAATATTAACATCCTTACCCAAAAGGGAGAAATTGGAAGAAATAACAGGGTCACCAGTTCCAGCCTTGTGAGTAATGTTCTGTATGCTATGCTGCTGAGACTGTGGCAGCTCCCCAAGCCTCTGCCCCACCCACAGTGCTCCCACCCTGGGAATTACACCTTTTTCTTTAAGGATGGCACATGTGTGCAGTTGTAATTTCCTGCCTGTGTAATTTTGGAAACCCCATATCTCTTTCCCATTTTATCCTTTGTCTACCCCTTTGGTTCCAAGAAAGGAGTGTTCCTCCTGATGTATACATAATATTTTCAAAAATCTTGTGGGTTTCCTGTGTATATCACAGTGGTCCATGACAATAGACTTGCCTCCACAGATTTTTCTTGAATCATCTCTATTCCTGGTTTCTGCTTAGATGGTTGACTAATTCCACGAGTCATATACCTAACTACATTACTAAAAGTTGACCCAGTCATACTCTGGGCCTTCTCTCCAGAGGATACTTTCCCAACAGTGAATCTCCTAATTTTAGATGCTTTAATGTCTGGATGGGCCAAGAACCTCACAAATTATAGAATATTAATTCCTTTTTGCTTACTAGTTCCTTATTTATCTCTCTCCTACTGCTTTTTGCTAAGCAGGAGAAACAAACAAACAAACAAACAAACAAGCCACAACATCAATGCTTTACGTAGAAATCTTTTCAGGTACATATTCAATTTCATTGTTTACAATTCTTCTTCCCCAGTAACTGTGGAATATACTTCAGCCAAGTTTTCTGTCACTATATAACAGTTTTTCAGTTGCATACAAAATTCCTTCAGTTTCCAAATTCTATGTTCCTCATTATCTTCTGAGTCCTTAACAGAAATGCCTTCATGTCACTGTTTACATACAGACCCTTCAAGACAATCTAGCTTTTTAGGTTTTACTATTATTGTGCACTAAAATTTCTTCTAGCCTCTACCTATTACCCAATTGTTACATAAATGATCCAAAGTTAGCCTCAGTACATTTTTCCCTCTGAATATTGGTAACTTATTCACAGAAGCCAAAGACCCATTACCTCATAAGACTTCTAGCACTCAAATTTTCACAAATCCAAGTGTTTTAAACAATCACAAACAAGAGTATTTTTTTTAAGCTACTTAGAGCCTGGTTGCTTTACATACCTCATGAATTTGCATGCAACATCTGGACAAATTCTGTATAATAAAGACCCCAAAGTGCCCCTGGCCTCTGGAGTCCTCTGACCTACAGCCTTTCCACTGGGTTGCTGGGAGACATCACCTAGACACATGGAGTTCGCTCTCCTAAGCCTTCTCCCCCTGGGAGGAGAAGAGAGTTACCTTCTTTTCCCACCCTTCAATGTGGTAGTCACCATGTCATATCCTCCAGACAGACTCATGCAGTGAGAGACTTCCCCTGATATGTGAATCTATCAAAGCATTGCCTTACTAAATCCTGCATGTGGTAATGCCACTTCATGGTTGTATATTTTTCTTCATCACCCCCTAAATACCTCATTTGTTTGCTACTTTCCTGTACCATAGTTTTTGTCATCTAAATAAAAGCAACAGTATGTAAACTTTTCAGATTATCTTTTTTCACCCAACCTACTTACTACATTTGAGATGCATCCAAGACTTTTCCTTTTAATCTATCACTAGTTCATTCCTTTTACTTGCTGGGTGGTACTCCATTACATATATGTGCCAAAGTGGCTTATTCATTCACCTATTGAGGACATTTTGATTGTTTTTAGTTTGGGGAAATTACTATTCCAGAGTGGGTGGGCCATTCCAATCTCTCACAAATATTGTATAAAAGTTCCAATTCCTCTGCAGCATAATCAACACTTGTTATTTTTGGAATATTTAATTAACTATTTTAATACTGGAAATTATTATAGCTTTAACTTTCACATCCATACTTAACTATCCTAATAATGAAAATTATTGTGGTTTTAATAGTCTTATCCATAATGATGGAAGATATTAAACATAATTTTATGTGTTTATTTGTCATATATATTTCCTAGTGGGATAGTATCTGTTCAAATTATTAATCTATATTTTTAAATGGGCTCTTTAGTCTCTTTATCTTGACTTGTAAGAGGTCTTTGTCTGTTGTAGATAGAATTCCTTTGTTGGGTCTATAACATACAAATAGTTTATCCTGGTAGGTAGCTCATCATCTGTTCTATTTTTTTTTTTAAAAAGTGTTCTTCACTGTGAATAAAGTTTTAAATTTTTATTAAACTCATTTAATCATTTCTTAAATGAATAGTGTTCTGATTCTATATCTAAGGACTCTTAATTATCTTGCCTAACCCCAGGTCATAAATATTTTTGCATTAACGGTTGTACAAGGCATAAAATTTAGCTTTATTTGTTTTATTTTGTTTTGTTTACATACGAATGGGCAATTGTTTCAACTTCATTTGTCAAAGAAAACCAAACTAACTAATCTTTCTCCATTTAATTATTTTGCACCTTTGTCAAAAATCCAATGGTCACATTTGTGTTGATACACTTTGGATTCTTTATCCTGCCTCAAAACTGCTCTAGATTGATCTATTAGGTACTATCTGTTAATATCACATTGTCCTGATTACTGTAGCTTTATAGTACATCTAAAAGTCAGGTGCTATAAATTTTCTAATTTTTTTTCAGGATTGTTTTAGCTCTTCCATTTCTTTGTCTTTTCATATAAATTTTAGAGTCTTCTTGTCTGTATCTGTAAAAAAAAATCCAACTTGAATTTTGAGTAGAACTGCATTAAATCTAGAGATTAATTTGGACATAATTGACAACTTTCTTATGTTGAGTATTTTAATCCATGAACAAGCCATAGCTCCTTATTATTCAACATTTTATTTCCTTCATTAGCATTTTGTAACCACAACACAGCTTGATTAGGTTTATAACTAAGCATAGTTCTCCTTTTTTGTGCAGAGATTTTGTAATCTTTTTATATTGGTATCAAATTATACATTTCTAGTATGTATAATGATTATTTTGGGTGCTGACCTCATAAACTTGAGTTCTATGATGTTGCTTAACTTACATATTCATCCTGGATTTCAAATACAAATTCCTATAAATTTTTGTATGGAAAATCATGTCATTGCTAATAAGGAGAGCTTATTTTTCTCTCCACCTCATAGATTTTTTATTTATTTATTTTTCTTGTTTTTTTTGCATTGGCTAAGATTTCCAGGATGTTGTTCAAGAGTCATAAGGATAGTGAACATTTTTGCCTTTTTCCAATCATAGGAAAGAAACTTGCATTCCATCACAATTAAATAAAATTTTAGTTGTAGATGTCTTATAGATAGATATCTTTTACCTAGTTTTCTAAGAGTCTTAATCAGGAATGGATGTGAACATTATGCAGAGAATAAAATTGGACTCTTATCTTACCTCATATGCAAAAATCACTGTATAGAGTAAAACAATAAGAAAAAACAAAGGGGAAAGCTTTTTGGCATTGGTCTTGGCAAAGATATTTTGAATATGACTCCAAAAGCACAGGAAACAGAAATAAAAATAGATAAATTGGATTGCATCAAACTAAAAGGTTTTGCACAGCAAAGGAAGCAATCAACAGAGTCAAGAAACAATCTATGGAATGAAAAAAAAAAAACACTTGCAAACAATACACCAGATAAAAGGTTAATATCCAAAATATACAAGGAACTCAGATAACTCAATAGCATTAAGTAAGAAAATAAATAAACAAATAAATAAATAGATATTTTTAAAACAACCTGATTAAAAAAAAAGAAAAAAATCTGATCTAAGTATGGGCAAAGGACCTAAATAGTGATGATTTTTTTTTAAGGCATTCAAGTGGCACAGGTATTTGAAAAAAATGCTTAATATTACTAATAATCAGGGAAATGCAAATTAAAGCCATAATGAGATATCTCACTTGACATCTATTAGAATGTCTTTTATCAAAAAAATAAAGAAACAAAAAAAAAGATAGCAGAGGTTGATGAATGTATGGGGGAAAAAGAGAACTTTTATACATTGTTAGTGGAAATATAAAATACTACATCTTTATGGAAAACAATATGGAGATTTTTCAAAAAATTTATATCTAGCAATTCCACTTCTGGCTATAGAAACAAAGCAAAAGGAATCGGTATCTGCACTTCCATGTATATTGCAACGTTATTCATAATAACCAAGATATGGAATGAACCTAACTGGCCATCAACAGATACATATATACACACACATATAAAATGTGGTACACATATGGAATGAAATACTACATGGCCTTAAAAAAGGAGAAATTCCTGTCATTTGGCAACAATGTGGATGAACTTGTGGAATCTAAAAAAGTTAAATTCAAAGATGTAAACAGTAGAATGGTGGTCACAACTCTGGTTGAGGAGAGAGAGAATACAGGGAGATATTGGCAAAAGATATAAAGTTTCAGCTTAGATAGTAGACATACATTCTAGATATCTATTGTACAGCATGATAGCTATAGTTATAATAATGTACTATGTACTTGAGAATTCCTAAATTTGTAGATTTTAAATATTCTCACTACACACAAAAAGATAAGTATGTGAAGTGACATATATGTTAATTAGCTTGATTAATCATTCCATAATGTGTCATCTTGTATGGAATAGTTTCTGAGATCTGTTTTTGATATCTGTATTAATTCCAAGAAGGCCCTCTCAGCCATCTTCCTCCTCAGCTCTCCCTTACAAACTAGCTAGCCTACAGAATGGGCTGTATTTTCATTAGATCCCCAGTCTCCCCCCATTGCCTCTCTCCACAGTATCTAGTATTCTTAATAATACTCTTAGGCTTAAACTTCTTTACATTTAGTTTCAAATGAAGTCAATCTTTGGGAAAAGATTTGGAGTTATATGGTATCCATTTATGGCCTAGTCTCCCCCTAGACAAAATTTTTGAGACAGAGCTCTGGAGCTGGGGATAGATACAATGCCTACCTTCTCTCTGAGTGACACCCTGGCAGGATTTGAGTGCTTGATGGATAGAGTGGGAAGGGGGTACAGAGAGGCAACAGCCGCAGTCATCTCCACTTGCTTCTGTTATGGAACTTCATTTCAAAGGCCAAAGAAAGACTCAACACACCACACCCAAGTAGAACTTGCATTCTACATATAGGGTGAATGGAGAAAGGAAGCTTCCACTTCACAACTCTAGTCACCGAGACTTAGCCTTAGCAACAGGCAGCTGGGGACAGGATGAGAAGATTACTGTTGCCAAGGCAGCCCTCTAGGTGAGACCTGGAGGACAGAGTGAACCGTGTCCTTGGCTGCAGCAGTCTTGAGTGGAATCTCTACCTCACTAAGCTGGGAGAGACAAAGAAGGGAATAGTCTTGGTTAAAATACCACAGACTTACCTTTCTTATCAAATATTCATAGATTTTATGAAATGGATATTTATTTGCTGTTTGCCTTTACAACTTTTTCCAGACACTTTAAATTGTTTCTTTATATATCGTGCCTTAAATTGTTGTTTCTTCATATATTGTTTTTACCAATTTCACTGGTGAGTGGATCAGCTGAGCTCCCTATACTGTCATTCCAGAAATTAATCTATTTCACTTATATTTATGTGTATTGTTTAGTTTTACATGGTGTGTCCAGGACTCATCTTTGCCCTTCATTCTTAATTTTCAATTTTTCTATAGTTAACTTGTTTCTCTCCATTAAAATGGTGACTGCTATTCTATATTATTTCCTTTAAGTTTTCAAACTTAGTTTCTAGGAGATTCAATAATGAAGTTTTTGTTTGTGCTAATGTTTAAAGTGAATGCTTGAGATTGATATGGGTAACAATTTTTATGGTAGGCTTCAGGGAAGAGAGCATACTTTTCCACCACTATTGTCTATTATTTTGCCTATGGGTTAGTTCAGGTTTAGGAGACAAGATGGGGAAGCCAAAGCTGGAAGTAGAAAAAGTTACTTTGATCTATAGTCTGCATAGGCTCTGAACTCAAGAGAAGCCTTTCATAGGATTTCTTCCTGTTGCTGTGGGGTTGATTTGTTATGGGGTAGTCACTGTTAGCTAAAGCCTGCCTGGCTCCCTTGAAAATAAGAGTCAGCAAGTGACTAACCATGATAGCAAGACTACTTCTGAGACAGGAAGCCACAAAATGATGAGAAACCTGGGGATGCCCAAAGGAAGTCAATAAAGTCATACTCTCAAGATTCTTCGGGTCGCAGTTTGCAAAGCCTCCGAAGACTTTTGGAAAACTTTCATGAGTGCTACTAGGAAACTCTCACCCAAAACTTGGATGCTTAAGGTTTTACTTCCAGTTGGAATCATGCCTTAAGAAGATGTTTGCAGGAATGCTTCTCAGGGAATTTTCCTGTGAATAATCACAGTGAGATAGTTATTCTTCATTTGTCTCCCCAAGTTCCATCATCCTTCCTTCTCTACCTGATTCTGTATTCCCAGGGTGATCCATGCAGATTCATTACGAGGCTCTAGCACCACACTTACTAGATTCCAGTTGGACTTGGCTAATAGAAAAGATTAACATGAAACTGGAGGGTCAAAAAAAAATAAAAAGGCTGGCTGTTCCTTCATGACCCTTCATTGCGATACCACCATCCCTCTAGCAGTAGCTTTATCTCTGTATCCCTCTCTGGGCTGCTTCTCTAAGGTTCTGGTCCTTACATGGGATATAGAAACACTAATTCCTCTCCTAAGAGCATCTTGCCCTGCTAGTTTCCTCAACATCTCATTTGTTCCTACAACGTAGCCCCCATCTGTGTAAATCTGGTAGTCCTCCCTTAAGGAGCAAGGGGATACATTCCAAGATCTTCAGTAGGTGCCTGAAACAGAGGACAGAACTGAACCCTATATATGCTTTGTTTGTGTCTATACATATGTATATCACCTAAGTGCGATAAAATTTAATTTATACATTAGGTGCAATGAAAGATGAATAACTAATAATAAGACAACTATAACACATACCATAACAAAATATATTGGAATGTGCTTCCTCTGAGAATATCTTATCATACTATTTTTACCTAGTTTCAGACCAAAGAATCTGCCATGGATGGGGGCCTCCTAGTTTCTTCATCTTAGCCGTTTCAGCTGAATTCTGTTTCCTGCTGGGTCTCTGAGATTTATATTTTAAAACGTTCTCTGTGTGACATGATCTTTATGCCTCATGATAACCCAGCACAGGATTATTATTAACCCATCTTACAAATGAAATGTGATTTAGACAAGAAAATAATCAAAATCGAATACTAAGTGATCGTAGAATCAAAATGCAAACCCCAGTCCTTTTAACACTGAGTCATTTTCCTTGTTTCACGTAAATTTATAAACTCATTCTATTTATACTTTTCTTGCACAGACTACTTTGATTTAAATGTACGTCAGATGTTTATGTCAGCTGTCTTGTGAACATATTAAGCCCAACCCCTTATTTTGAAATAGAATTTGATAAACTTCACAAAGAAATTACTAAATTCAAGAACGGTAACCCTCTAATGACTGTAATAAAACCCAGAAGACTTAGTTAAAACAGCGGTAAAACTTAATAACCTTTGCTTGCTTGATGTTGACATTAAGTTTTTTTCTCTTCAGTTTTTTGGTCACTGGTGATTGCAACTCAGGAACTATTGACAATCTCCTTCTCTCCACATTTCTTCACTGAAGACTACTTTCCCCTGACTTGTTAGTATGTATCTGTAGCCAGGTGGCTCCTGTATGGCTAATGAAAAGTGAAATATTGCCTTTACTGATATTGTGACCATGAATCAACCTACCCACGGTTGCTAGATTTAGCAAACAAATACATAGGATGCTCAGTTAAATTTTAGATAAATATGAATAAATTTGTAATTTGTTGCAAATACTTTATAGTATATCCTTATAATAAAAAGTATATTTTATAGATAATACACACAAACATAGATTATATATGGAAAATAAAGAGCTGTTAGATTATGGTCAATTTAAACACTAAGTCCCACAAACTCTTAAAACCCTGAGATTTGTTGGTGGTGCTTTACGAAATATTGAAGGGATAAAAATATTTATAAATATGTCTATAGCATAAAGAACAATACACTGGACACACCCTGTTAACCTCAACCAGCCTAAAAAAAAATCTCAGAGGCAATCTCTATCTTGGATTTTGTCTAATCATCCTTTGCCTTTTAAATAATTCCCTTGTTTTCCTTTGTTCATCTTGATTCCCTTTGAAAGGCTAGGAATTGAGAGGAGACATTTGCCTTTTAAAATGCCCTGAAGAACCTGGCACTCTCCCTGACCTCCTATCCCCCCATTTCTTACAAATCTAAAAGAATGATACAAAATTAAAAACAGAAAGCTTTTCTTTGTGATGGTCATCAGAAAGACTTGGCAAAGCTTGCTCTTTTCTTAGCTTGTTGGGGTACAGAGGTACAAATGACAAATCAAAGAGGGAGGGAACTCTTACATTTAGAGGGTTAAGGCCTTGGTCTTTGTGTGTTTTTAGAGGCCCAAGTTCAAGTCCGCGTTTCTGTAAGGGTTCCTGGGTCTCTCCTGCAGGCAGCCTCAGGCAGGAGAACCCCTGCCCAAGCCTCCCTCCTGGGATCCTGCATATGCTTTCTTGCTAAATGACTCTTAGCGCCTTATCTCCTCACGGGATACATCTGTTGGTTGCCTGCACCTCAACTCCGCTTTTATCTCGTCGAATCTCAACTGTTTCCTCCACTGCGGTGCCAGGGTGGAAGGAAGCCATCCCGCCCGGCGCGCGCTGGGACTGGCAGCCAATGAGTGATTGGCAGCGGGCATCTCTGTCACAGCCTTGGCATGCTGCAGAGCAGAAACCCCGTGCTAATGAATGCCATCTACACCTACCAGATGTGCCACTGGGTGACATGCCAGATCTTTTACATAATGCCATTCTGCCGGACACAAGTCAGCTGGGGGAGGGGGTCGTCTTTAACGCGTTGGGGTGGAACTAGGCCTGGAAATGTATTTTATTTCCTTACTCAGACCACCCGCCACCTCCTGGACACCCAATCAACTCCCAGCCCACGGGCTGAAACCTATGGCAGAGGGCGCCCTTCAGACGTCACTGAAGCTGGAAAGTTGTTCTCAGGGCCTGTCCTGCGTCTTCCGCACGCTCTTCCCTCCCTCACACCTCCTTGACTTTGCTCTCTGCTGCATCCAGATTCGTAAATGCTTTTCAAAGTTAAAGAAGCAAAACAGTGAAAGGATCTGAAATGAAAGGAGAGACAGGCTGGGGGGAGGAGGAACACACACACACACACACACACACACACACACACACACACACACACACGCACACGCCGCGATTCTCTCCTGCCCTCCGCTAACCGCGCAGGAATGACTTCCCCACACCCCATCCCTGCGGCCGCCGCTCTTGTTCTTCCCTCCTGCACCGTCCACGGGAAACCGGACAGTATTTACCCGCAAGGGTGCTGTCAGTGCCTGTCTCGAATTCTGGCTGAAGAAGTTGTCTTAGGAGGAGGCGTCCAAAAATCCAGGCCATTTGGAAAGGAATGTGTCCTGGAGTGGGATGGACAAGGTGGGGGAGGGAGGGAAATGAGAAAACTACCTCCGAAGGGCCGGGGTGTGCGCACGTGGGAGTGTTTGGGTTCTCCTGGAAGCCTGGCTCTCCACCCTCCGGGAGGAGGAACAGCCGCAAGGGAGGTGTGGTTGTGGAGGGAGAGGGAGCTGGAACCAAGCTGGGCCAGGGCTCCTTTGCTGAACCTGCCAGTCGGGGCTGCCCGGGAATCCGCAGGACTCGAGAAGGCCTCTCTCTGCTGCTCCTCCCCAGGGGCCAATCCCCCTCCCACGCGCCCCCCACGACCTAAGCGCCAGCACTAGGACCGACCAGGCGCCGCTTCCGCGCAGACCCCCGCCCCAGCCGCAGGGCCCCTTCCTTGCAGCCGCACCCCCGCCCGCTCCGGAGCTCCAGATGGTGGCTCCGGGTGCTCCGCTAGCGGACCCCAGACGCCGCCCCGCAGCAGCCGGCGGTCGCTCCCTCCCTCCCAGCTGCTGCGGGGAGACCTGGACCGCTTTGCTAGGCGGCGCGCTCCTCGGCAGCCTCGGGTTGGGCCGCAGCGCCCCTGCCGGCGGCGCGGGTGGGCCTCGGGAGCCCCGGGAGCTGCGCTGTGGGGAAGGCAGCCCTGCAGCCCCCAGGTAAGCAAGCCGCGGGTGAGCGCAGAGGGGGGAGCGGGGAGCCCGGCAGTACCGGGACCACCCTCTCTCTCTCCCAGGACCCCCCTCCCGGTGTCCCCTCGTCCTGGGCGCGGGGGCGGAGTCAGTCGCTGAACCTGAGGACCGGACCGCCGGGAGGGGGCGCCCGGCAGCAGCACCCCGGAGCCGGGGCTGGAGGGCGAGTTCCGCCGGAGCGTCCCGCCCTGCTGCGGCCTGGGGAAGGGCGTCTCGGCCGGAAAGGTGCCCCCTTCTGTCGGGGGGCAGCGGCCACCCCCTTTCCCTCATTTTCCGCTTTTGATGACCTCTCTCTCCCTTTCTCTCTCGCCCTCCTCTCATCCTCTGCCCCCTTCTCCCCGCTTCCCCCCTGGCGTCCTGCAACTTCCTCTTCGCGTGCCCCTCGCCGCCCCGGGAGGGCGTGTCGGCGTGCTGGGAAGCCTCACACTCAGCCGCTGGCTGCTGTCCACAGGTGCCCCTGAGGCTGCTCAGGAACGCACTCCTGAGAATAGCGCTCTTGGGGGTTGAGTCATTCTTTTTCGGGGGTGGGGACGGCGACCGTTTGACTTGGGGCTGAGTGATGCTTTGGGGAGCAGTGCTTCTCGGGAGTGCGGAGCACGGGATTCCCTTTGCTGGACGAACGCCTGACTTGCAGGGGCTGATGCTGAGACCCTTGTCTCTGGTCAGTGAGAGTATCTTCCCTTTACCACACACTTCGCGAAAGACCTGAAGTCCGCCTCCCTGAGGGTCCTCATGGTTTTCCTCCAAAGCAGTTGCTGTGGTGGGGGGGGAAGGGCAGAAAAGAAGTACTAAAAGGCCGCAGCGAGCCGCATCTCCGCACCCGCCTGACGTGCCCTCTGATCCCCAGTGTTCTGGCGCGTGCCCACAGAGCCGCAGACCCTCGGCTCGCTCCGCGTCGCGGCCGTCGGGTTTTAGACGCCGAGAGCACCTTCAGTAAGCTCCCAGGACAAATCCCCTTGGAAACATTAATCACAACGACCGCCGAATGCAAAATGCTTGCCCGTGTCGAGGCTGTCTCTTAATCCTGAACGTAATTCTGGAAAGCAGCATCAGACAAGAGCTTTATTAATCCCTTCCACGAGCAAATGAGATCTCCGACCTACTAGACTTATTTTCCTGCAATTTCACTAAGAGTTAGCCTCGCTAGGGAAACAGTAAGAGAAGCCTCCAGCACTCTAGCGCAATAATGGGGTGAAATTCACGCGGAAGGCCTTGCTATTGTGAAGTAGACTCACCGGCTAGGAGCGCTGAAACTGGCAGGGGTGGTTGCTGACCGAGCGGGTGAGTGGGTGAGGTTGGAGGGAGGGTTGGGTCGGCCTCAGGCACCTAATGAGGTTGGGACGCGGAGTGGGAGCCCAGGTGTCTCCTCCAAAGGCTTTGGACCCATGTGGCCTGATTTGAGGGCTGTCCCCTTGTGAGAGCGGTAGGGCACGTGGTGGGGCCCACAGGACACGCGGCTGAGTCAGTTTGACCCCCTGGGGCCTGTTCCTGGCACTTGAGATTTCACTGTCATGTAGTTCAATTAATCATATTTCCTGTCTCCCATTTTATTCAAAACCGTCTTCCAGTTCCCTCATAATCGTAATTTGCGCCATTGCCTTTTATCGTTGATTAATTAGGAAGTCGAAAATGATAATGGAGGGTCTGGCCAATAAATTAGCTTTAGGAACAGACTACGGACTTCCGAGACTGCTGCGTGGGCGCACAGTGCCCACAGAGGCCAGCACGGGCGGCACAGGAAGGGGTTAAGGAAAAGGTGCAGGCTGCTGGCAGCGAGGAGAGACCCACAGGGAAATAAACCCGCGGGGTGCTCTGCAGAGACTTCCTACCCACCTCTGGAAAGCTCCCTTTGAAAGGTTAGCTTCTGTTTCAGTAAAGGAGGGAAGGAAGGAATGGGGTAGGGTGAAGGCTGGACTCCGGTTTCTTTCAGAGGCCTCACTACTAGTGGCTAAATAGATATAAAGTCTGGGCCTTATTAGGATGGGAATCTACTTTGTCCGCGCATGAAAAGTTAGATTTCCTTTTGCATCCTTCCCCTCCTCCTCTCCACTTGCTACCGGTGTTAAAGAGGAAAGGAGGAAAAAAGAGGGGGGAAGGGAAAGAGGGAGAGAAGGAGAGAGAGAGAGAAGGAAGGGAAGAGGGTTGGGGGGAGAGAGAGAGAGAAAGATTCTGTTGCGATCAAATATCCAGGCCAAAGAAGGAACGTTCCCAACGAAGAGCTGCTCCCTGCCCTCACAGAGGCACTGGGCGGAAGGAGTTTCCTCTTTTCTCCTTCCTGAAATCGATCACGCCTTCAGACCGCTGGAGGAGATCACTTTGCTACTCTTCACAGCTTGGCCTCAGCCTCTTTAGCTTTCAATTGAAAACCAATTAAAGGTTTCTATAAATCTGTTAGCGCCCCTTTTATCTGGGGACCTCTGATGCATGCGATATTGCCCTTTAGATGCCTCTTCCGTGTTTTGTTTTACAATTGTTGTATCAATATAATGCGGTCTTTCTTCTCCTGTCTCTATAGATACAGATACACAAGGAAAACCAAAGCTATTCAGGCTCCTCATTTGTCCAGCAGCCTAACAGTGGTGCCCTTTCTCTGCTGCTGCCGTCCCTACTTCAGGAGCAGCAGTTATGGTACAAGCAGATGGCTACTGATTGGGGGAGCTTTGTGGCTCTAATACTGAATACTTTATGGAAAAGGACTTTATCATGCTTGGTTGGGCAGAGGAACAAGGCGATGAGATTTATGGCCAGGAAAAATAAATCTTTTTCCAAGTTGTGGCTCCTTCTCAATAGTGTCTCCTTTACTCCAAGGGGATAAAACACTGAGGAATTGGTTTTATTTTATTCTCCTTTCTGCTACAAGCACTTTTGAGCCAGGATCTGCAGTGAGAGTAGACTAAGAGCTACAAGTTTTTGAACTAGCCTAGGTTGTTACGGCAGCATCAGCATTCTCTGGCCTGGGGTGGGGGTAGCAGGGGGACAGAAGGATGTGGTCTTGAATACTTTGGAGGCCATTTTTTCCCGATGTCCTGTTAGTTGCTGCGTAAAACATTATCATCTATTATCTATAAAGAACAAAAAAGGATGTTACATGCTCCCATTGGAAAAGTCAGCGGAGGATACTGGTACTAAAGGAAAAGGGAACTGACAAGGCATGTTGTGATGCAGTTATGCTGCTTCTCTCTTCTGAAAGTGTTTGAGCTGTGTAGATGATGAAGGGATGTCTGTGAATATAACATCTGGGACTTAAAATTGACTCTTCAAGTGTTGGGAAACATACGGACTCCAGCCCTCTACAGGAGGCTCAATTCACTTTGAGATAGACTCACATCTTTCTTCTTCCCTTCACCTGAGTTTTACTTTCCTAACTTTTCTTGAGTCAAGAATGTGGTGTCCTGCTGGGATGAGCCCTTGCTCCATATGCACTCTGCCAAGCTTTTCACTACTCTGTTTGCCTAGATCAGTGCAATCCCCTGTCTGAGATCTTCGCTTCCCAAAGGCCATAACATAAGCCCCATGGAAATGCTCCCAACATATTAAGGCCCACAAGCCTACTGAGAGCCTGACACAGAGAGGTCTCAGCTAAACCCAAGTCTGGCTCCTTTTTTTTTTTTTTTTTGAGACAGAGCCTCAAGCTGTCACCCTGGATAGAGTGCTGTAGCATCACAGCTCACAGCAACCTCCAACTCTTGGGCTCAAGCGAGTCTCCTGCCTCCCCTTCCAAGTCGCTGGGACTACAGGCGCCCACCACAACACCTGGCCATTTTTTGGTAGCGGCCGTCATTGTTGTTTGGCGGGCCTGGGCTGGATTCGAACCCACCAGCTCTGGTGTATGTGGCTGGTGCCTTAGCCCATTGAGCCACAGGCCCCGAGCTCCTCTTTTTTGTATATATATAAATTTATTTATTGTTGGAGATTCATTGAGGGTACAAAGAACCAGGTTACACTGATACATTTGTTAGATAAAGTCCCTCTTATAATTGTGTCCAATTCTGGCCCTCTATTCCCACTTCAGATATGTTCAGAATCCTGACCAGGCTCCTTGTCACCCTGATTTTTGAAATACTATTTTTCTATTCAAGAAACATTTGTTGAGCACCTTCCTTGTTCCAAGGTCCCTTTCCCTGCTTTTTGAGTTCTTTCACTTTGTCCCTAGAAACTGAAGAGGAGGGGCCAGAAAGGCAAGCATTCAGTGACCAGAAGTGTCACCTGTCTTTCTGCCACAAGGTACTTCCTCCCAACTCTCCAACCACTCCCATCCCTCACCCCGACTCTGACAGGCATCTTTGCAAGTTGCTTTTCTCTAAGGAGGAAAAAAATTGTAGTAGGAGAGCCCAGATTTAAAAATTATTTTGACCTAGCATTTCAGAGTGGCAGCCCTAAAATCCTTTAAATAATCATGAAATTTGGGGCACTTCCTTTGAGGTAGGCTGAATGCTTCAGCACTCCTGTTGCACAGGAAACATGCACAAAAGTGTTAACTAGCCCAAGCAAATGGCCTAGCTAGGATCTGAAATCAGGCTTGCTCTTGTAATATTCATAGCCACTCCATGAAATAGATGTTGTTTTTAGTATTTCACAAATGAAAAAAACTAAAGTTCAGAGAGGTCAAGTAATTTGCTTGGACACACAGCTACAAAGCACAGACCCAGGGTTGAACCTAAAGGTTTAGGATCCCAAATTCCGAGCCCTTCATCACTGATCCTTCAGAAGGAAGAGCTACTGAAAGCCCACAAATGACTGCTGTTACCCGGTGCCCAGACTGGGCAGAGGGTGTGACAGAGACGGAGGGGGCGAGTGGGGACGACAGTAACGCCCCTGCTCAGGGTTGCGCCTGCGCAGAAGCCGTGTGGGCGGAGGGAAGGCTCCGCAAGGCGCCTGGGGCCCGACAGGGGGCACCGCGCGCACACAATGCTCCGCCTGCAGCCCGCGTGTCGCTGTGAAGTGCAGGCGCGAGGGGCGCCAGCGGAAGGACCTGGCTGTGCGGCCACAGCCTCCCAGCACCCGCTGCTTTGTCCCGCGATGCCCCCCGTACTTGGCTGTGTGGAGGGGGCACAGCCACCCACTCTGCCCTCTGGGCACTCCCGTTTCTAAGCCTTTCTGCCCAGAGCCCTTTGAAGGAGGGGAAAGGTTACACGTGTCCTCTTGGAGGCTCTGTCCCCTGGCCAAGGCGAGTGACCAGGTCCACCAGGTTTCTCCACTCCCTCCCAGACCTTGGCTTTGGCCACATCATCTTATCCCGAGGCGTCGCCCTCCCTCAGCCCTTTGCACGCTGACTTTTCCTCGTTTGTAACGTGGCGCCGTGACCCTGTGGCGCCTTTACCCGGCCTGAAGAAAGGACTCCCGGATGCGCACTGGGGAGAGAAGTCCAGTCCCAATCTGATTGCTCCTCCATGAAATCGCGGCAGGGAACGCTATTGCTGGCCTTCCACTCTCAATAGAAACCCTGAGAAATTCTCAGCCTTCCCTGAGTCGCGCTGACAAGGGAAGCAAAGGCGCTGCTAGCAACAGTCGGTGGCACCGAGATGAGGCTTTTCTATGTGCCAGGCATTGTTCTGTGCGCCCGCAAAGTATCCACTCAGTCATAACCTCTTAAAAGGGGCTCTTTCATTGCCTTCGGTTTGCCGATGAAAGCTCGAAATACAGACGGTTTAAATTACGGTGTGGTGGTGTGGGCTGGCCCGAGCCTCGGCTGTTGGTGCTTCTACTTGGGTCAGTTTTCCAGACTTCTAACTAAGAAGAATGTTCGTTAATGAAGGCATTGAGACCTCCCTGGGATGCCCAAGACTGAAACGAAACTAGCCCCGCTCTTGGAAATAATCCCTCACCATCTGTTCAGCAACTGGCTTTCTAAAGCGCTCCAGCCCTCGTTCCCCGACGGAGTCCTGAGGGCGGTCGGGGAGGCAGGTCTTGCCAGCGCTAGTTCCACCGGCGCAAGACCAAGGCTAAGCTAGGTCACCAGTGGCCCAGCTAGTAAGAGACGGGAACTCAGAGAGAAGGTCTGGCGACCAGCCCAGGGAGTCCACACGCTGGGGCAGGTAGAGGGGATGATGCAAGAAGTGTTGCAGTGCCCACAGCCTCCGCCCGGGTCTCTGGCCTCCTCCCCTGGCAATTAGTGGCAATGTTTGCCCCCTACTAGGCTCCAGCCTAGGGGAAACTTAGCTGGTCCTTGGGAACTGCACTTGGTCCCTGCTTGGCGCTCGTGCCCTGGCCCGTGTGGAGCTTAGCGAGCGCGCTGCCTGGCCCCATGCTGCCTCCAGGTCCATGGCTTGTGCAGGCTGCTTTGCTAAGGGCAGACAGACATCACCCCTCCCCCCAGCCCCGCGCATAGGTGCTGACTTGGCTTGTTCTGCCCGGGTTGGGTCCTGTCCAGATTGAAGGCTCCACACTCTTTGGTGAGTCAACTGGAACAGCGCAGGATGGGGGTCTGCCTTTCGCGTGACCTTCCGGAGAGACCTGGTTTGCCCACATTAAAGCCCATCATTTGCCCTTCTCTGTGCTCTTAGCTTTATTCCTGTGCCTTTGACAGAGAGATGGGCACTGGAGAGCCCAGACCTCAGGAAATGCCTGACTAGCCCTTCCCAGCCTTGCCGCCACAGTGGGCCCAGACTCAGCCTTGATGATAAAGTGGCTACTTCAGTCTCCGGGAACAAACTGGAACCGGCTGCGCTCTCAGCGCCTGAGCTTTCTGAAGGTATTTTCAACTTCAAGGGAACCCCCTGCACATTAACTTACCTAGGGCCTCAGTAAACTGACTCTAGAATGTGGGTAACGCTATGGGACATCTGATGACGCACACACAAGGTATTAAATAGTAAAATTACACTCAGAAAATATATTATTTATAACTTGTTCAATCTGCTTCCTCATGATCAATTACTATCCTTTAGGACTTCACACAAACTATTTTCTCAAAACTATCTTCCATGAAAATATGCAACAAAGAGGACTGCCTGGTTTATAGACACTCATTCAGGGAAAATGACGGTCTTAAAACTTGGCAATTTTTTGAAAAATTGCTACCTTACACAACACTAACCCCAGTCCTTATAAACACATACCCACACCCATACACACACACTAGACCATGTCTGAACAGGTATATTCATCATCAGGAAATTTCATCATCCAGGTCATTATATTCAATATGTTTATTCTTAGGGAATTTGTGAATGTCTTTTTTGGCAATTCTGGATATTATTCCTTTAAAAAATATGAGTTTACCCTAAAACTTTAAAGGAGATTGTCAGTGATAGTTTGGTTATTATATTACATTACCTAAGACTATCAAATGTGTCTTAGAAGCAGCGTTCTACTCATTACGTTTCAAGAGACCAAGAGTAAGTTTTGGTATTCCATCTCTTATTCCCTCCACTTTGTAATGTATGCCCAGTATTTTCTATAATGGTCATGATGTTACTATTGTTTGTGTCAAGATCTTTGGATGTTTTAAGAGACCACTTCTCCAAGTATTAGTAGTGAGGAAAGACTTACAATGGTAGTTTTAAAACATTTTTGAAAATGTGTTGAAAGCTACAGGCTTCCTATATAATGTTTGGGGAGATAGTTCCCATTTATGCTAAATTAATACTCTTGAATTAAATTATGAAACACCTGTGATTCATTTGAATTGAAATAATGAAAGATGGTTTTCAACTCAAACAGTTCAACTGGCAACATGAGCAGGTGAGCAGTTTGGAAGCATAATTTGTGAAGAAGTTAAACTTTATTTCCAAGGCTCTAACAAAGCAATGTGAATCATCACTGTCGTGGTTACTAATTGGTGTCTCCTTCTCAATTTTCTTCTTTCTCTCTCTCTCCATGCACATTTCTTTCTCTCTGGCCTCTCTTTTCCTTACAGAAAATTAGATGTCTCTCTCCTCAGGTTTTAGGGAAACATACCATGAACAAATTCCAAGCCAGAAATGTGTGCCCTCTACCTGAAATCCTTTCCTAGGAGAGGATGCTCATCCCTCAGCATCCTAATTTCTCACAGTCTAAGGACCCTATCTCAGAATGCTTAGCTGAGGTCAGATCCAGGGGCTTTGCCCAGGAGCCACATACTGTCTGTCAATCAATGCCTCTCTTTTAAACCCAGGAATTAAACACAACCTAAAACATAGAGAATAAGAGTAGAACTCAGGCACTGAATCTTAACATCTCTTCTCCTGAGTGTGGGAAGAAATTTGATGTAGGGTCTTTCAATTTGGTGACATTCTCAAGGTCTTCATTTGAGACTGCTGGATGATCCCTGGCACCCAATATGCCTTGAAAGCCTGATGAAAAGGGTGAAGAGTCAGAGAGAGTGGCTGGCTGTGAGCTAGCTACATTTCCTCCCTCCCCCTTACCCCACCCTCCCATCATGGAGATCTTTCAAGAACTGGGGTGTCTGAATCTTGGAGGGACTTTAGAACCTGCATTTTGACAGAAAACTGGGCAATTTCTTTCTAGATCTCTAGACATTCACCAGGGAGGGGGTATAAAAGCTGGGAGAATGCAGGGCATCAGGATTTTGGATGCTGAACTTAATTCACAGGTGAGCATGAAGTGTTGATTTCAAATCTACAGTAGTTGCCTCCAATATCACTTTGGTTTACTAGTACTTTTTAGAACTCATACTCAAAAGCCATTAAGCCAGTTGACTACAATCTAGAGCCAGGAGAGGAAGCAAATAACATGTCCTCCCAAAGGTTATCCAGCTCTCAGCTGAAGTGCAACAGATGTGTAAGTGAGTCTTGGGATCCTTCAGAGAGAAAATTGTAAACTCAAGAAAGGTAGATTATGATTAATTATAATGATCATAATAATGGTCAGAAGCATTAAAACCAGTATCATTTATTGGGAAACAGGAAAAGCTGAAGAGAGAAAAGTATGTGTGGGGCAGGAGTAATAACCCCTACAGTTGGTTGCCTGGAGTACTTTCTCAAAGTCTATGAAAATATCTATCTACTCATTTATCATCCAGCAAACCAACTACAATACTTAGATGGGGAACACACCCAAACTGGGCTTACCATGTATCCTTACCAAAAAAGTGCCCCCATCTCTGTAACGTATTATCCAGCTCACAAGCTTCCTTTTCTCAACTCATCAAGATAGGAACAAATGTAGTAAAATGAAATATCCTTCTGCCTTCTCTTTTGAAATCTGCCAAGTATCATTCTCTTGGTAAAAGCAAAGTGGTGAAAATAGCTAACAACCTTCTGAACCACATAACTGACACAGGCCTAGTGTTTCTTCCTACCCATCAACCCATCATTTCTGTTTCTCATTCATACAGGAGTAGTCAAATTTATTCCTTGGAAAGTCCCTTCTGTTGAATGGTAAGCCTCAGTAATAAAATACTCCTGGAAACGCTATTCTCTGCCTCCCTCAACCTTCACAGCCCCTTCCAGAGACCCCCCTGTGGGACAGTAATGAGCTTAGGAAGGGCTGCCACTGTCTGCTTCCAGTGTGTTTTTTTCCTGCCACCATGAATTGCCATGTTCTTTGGACAACCAAGCTTTTGCTAGCATAGTGTTTTGGAAATAGGATTAGAGGGGCATGAACCAAGATCTACAAAGAAAAAAGTAGAAAAAGAACCAAATGTTTTCATTCTTACAGGATAATAACATTTAAGTAAATTATTCTTAGAGAGGTAACTTGCCTCCTATCACAGAAGCTGAGATATTTGGGGCCTCATTTCTAGACTCTGGGAAGAAAAGGGCATTCCCATTCTAATACTCTCTAAGAATCAGATTTCTTTTCTTGCCCTTTCTCCACCCTCTCACTTAGGTCATAAAAGGCACCACCTCAGAGAATCATTCATCAACCTCTCTCCAGGCTTCTCTTCCAAAACAACACTGTAGTGTCCTATACATGTATTTTTTTTTTAATCATAGCTTCAAGGAGCCTCGCTAAGGTGGAGCAAGGTGAGCGTACCTACTTCTTGTTGTTATCTTTCTAATCATGTACTTGGAAATGAAATCCTAGGGAAGAGAGCTTCAAATAGATGCATAAACCCATTGTTCCATGTGAATTACATAAAACTATTGACCGAAGTACATTTTTATAGTGCTGTCTGAGGTTGAATAAATGCCTCAACCCTTCACTTAGTATCAGTGAATTCCAGTTAGTAATAATGCACAATGATTTCAAAGTAGTTTGCACACTATTTTAGCCCATAAAATTCTAGAAAAGTGAAAATAATTTATATATCTTCCTTTTGTTCTATTAATAATTGTCATTTATCCATTGTTACATGTATTACCAAACAAAATGTGTACCACTTAAAATACCATAAAACTCTCCATGTAAGATTTCAGCTTGAATCTTACCTATTTTTTATGTCATTCATTTAATCCATAAGGCAAAGAGCTGGTTGTATTCATAAAGTGTGAGAAATTCTTTTATTTAGAGGTCTTTACCTGAAAGCAGAGGTGAAAATCTAATTAGAGGACCAAAAAGTGAAACAGAATGAAATATTTGATGGCCAGATTCCAGATAAACCTCTCTTTTCTCTAATGTATAGAATTTCAGCTGCTTTCTAGCTTGTGACTGAAAGGTCAGGCTCTCTCACACTCAAATTAAGTACCAGAAACATTATTTTATACATACCAGAGTCAAGGTTTCAGCCTTCAAAGAAGACATAGTCTAAATGTTCTCTAAACTTAACAAGAGAAAGGTCAAGTACAAAATAAAGCCTTGCATTTAGAGTTTGTTTTCTAAATGTCCATGTGATAGAGTAGAGACTTTTATATTTGTAATTTGTCAAGAGGATTTTTTAGAGTGACTTGTATGGCACATGACTTTTCCCAAGAAAGATGTACTTCCCATTTTCTAAATAACAGCAAAAGGAAGCACTAAGAGGTGTTCAGTTCAAGAGGTCAATGGAATTATGTCCTTGAACATCACCCCATGCCCTCCCCAGTGCACACTATTGCATGTAACAAGCTGTAGTTTTTAAGGGACCACAACTCTTTCATAGTTACTTCTCTATCTTACTTGCCCTATTTACACCTGTGCTCTCCCTTTTTATTCTTCTACTCTGAATTCATGTAAGTATCTGGCCCTTATCTCCAACTTGAGGGTTATTTTCCAGATGTTTGAGACAATTCTTTTGACATTTCTAATTCCCATCTTTCCTTTATAGAAGTGGTTGGGGAGGACAAATACTTTTGTTTGTGATTCTCTGTGTGTGTATGCATGTGTGTGTGTGTGTGTGAGAGAGAGAGAGAGAGAAATCTTGCATTCAATGGAGCAGCCAGGCATAAGACAATTGGCAGCTAAATACAGCTTTGATTTCTTATATATAGACATAGGAGAGCTGTCATTGCACTGAGACTTGGTCATTAGGAGCCGTCCTTAGTCAAGCTAGTTAAAATTGTATATTTTTGGTGTAGGAGAAAAGATATTTTAAGATGAAGATTATCAAGAAGCTTTCTTTGGAAAGTCAGTAACTAACTGGAAAAATTATGGAAGCATTCCCCACTTTCACTCAATATATAGGGATTCTGCAGCCTTTTCTTCCCTGAGTCCCTAGGCAGGGCTCTGTCTAATTAGAAGAGCTCAGAACTTGCATGGATCAGAAAAGTGACGGGAACAGAGAGAAGAGAAGAGAAGAGAAGAGAAGAGAAGAGAAGAGAAGAGAAGAGAAACAGAAAGAGACAGAGACTAAGGAAGATAATTTAGTGGGAAACTCCCCACACTTCTTTACGTCTCCTGGACAAAATCCTTCCCTGGCCTCCTCAGACTGCAGGCAAGTGGTGGTCAGTGCTTCCATGTCTCAGTGGCTTCCAGAGAGAGGTCTCAGAGCTGCAAGAGGATCAAGCTAATATGGTAAGCTGCCTTTTGCCAACTCCCCCTACCCCCAATACTCATCTACCAACACTGGCAAAAGCCAGAGCTGTTTCCACCTGAAGTCGTGGTGAGGCCTTTCCCACTCCAGCCAACTACACAATCCGATTTATAATCTGACAGATTGCCCACTTCAAAGTCCTAGCGGTGTGGGTGGGACTTGAGGGCGCTGGAGGGCTGTCTGTACTACTCAAAGGCCTCTCTCTGCCCTTTGAAAAGAACCTCGAGACACCCCAGCGAAATTGTGTTGCTGCCCCTGTTGAAGGAGTCAACTTCCAGGCTGTTAAAGACTTTCAGTCATTAGCATCAGCCGCTGCACTGAAGGGGCCAGGCGGCGCCTCTAAGTGGCTTAGCGCACAAACGAGGCTCCCGGGGCACCTCCGTCCCTTCCTCCCCCAGCCGCTGGACGTGCAAAGCTCTCCGGAGCCCATCGCAGTAATAATTTTTTACTTTGAATCACCCTCCCGCCCCCACCCCGAGCTCTTAGAGTGCTGGTAGCCCCCATTATGGGACCCCTCCTGAACTATGCAGACCGGCTCATACAGTGGGCAGAAGAGCCGAACAGCTGAGTCCAGTAACGGGACTTCTCTCGCCACCGCCTGCCCTGTACCCAACTACCTGTCCTGAAACCAGAACACTTCTTTTAGCACCCTTCCGAGATCGGCGGCGACCTCACTCTGTCCCCTTACCCCATCCCCTGGGCTAGGAAAAGCTGAGCCAAGTTCTCACCGCCGCGCATCCTTTCTGAATTTCGCTCGGGAGGACTGGGTAGTGTGTGTGAGCGCTCCTAAAGAGAGCTAGCGCCGGTCTATCACCCCCATGCAGCTAGCTGCGCTCATCGGCGGCCGCCGAAGGCTCCGGCGTCTCTCGGGGCTAGTCCGCAGCTCTCTCCCCGTCCAGGCACTCAGACTCGGGGGAAGCGCGCGAGGGGTCCGCGCACGCTCTGGGTGTTCAGCTCTCTGTCCTGGGTTCTCCAAGTGCCAGTGAAACGGGGGAAAAGGCGCTCTCCAATCCTTTGGTGCCTTCCTTTCCCATCTCGAAACTCAGTATCCCCTCCCAGCAGTCTCAGAGGGCCTAAGCTGCAGTAGAAGCCGGGCCGGGCGGCTGTCGGAGAGGCGTTCCCGGCGGGGAAGGCGCTCGGGCTCTTCTGGGCGCCGGCGGGCCGCGGAGAAGGCTGCAAGGCAGGCGGCGCCGGAGGGAGCGCCTGGCCCAGCAAAGAGTTAAAGGGAGGGGACGTGGGCTGTCACGCGTCATTGGGCAGATTATGTGCAGCAAACAAAAAGTGTGTGTCTGCGTGCCAGTCAGTCACTGCGTCGGGTCCATCTGTACAACTCGCTCCGTCTCTCCCCTCTCCGCTCGCTCCCATCGTCCTCTGCACATCTCTCCGTCTCTCTTTCTCTCTTTAGGCAGAGCCTACATGACAGCGCACCGAGCCCCCTAGACATGGAAACGCACTGATACAATAGGCAGAGAGAACCCCTCGCCCGCCTCGCCCCGTGCCAGGTGGCCTCGTGTGGACGATCTGCTCCTGACCTTATTCCTGGTAAGTCGATTTGCATCGAAGTGGGAGGGGGATGGGAAGAGGGCAGGTTTGCTGGGAAGAGTAGAAAATTTTGTCCCCGTCTCCGCAACCCGGAGAGAGGGGAAAATAATTGTGGAGGGGAAACTCTACAGCTGGTACGATGATACAAAAGGAGGCGTGTGGGGAGCACTTTGCCAGAGAAGCGGGGACTGGGCAGCGCGGCCGCCAGACAATGCCCGCCTGGAGTGGAGGCTGTCGGCGGCCGCAGCGACGGGCTTTCGGCCAGCGCAGGCGGCCCTGGGCAGGGTTCCCCGGGGGAATGGGAACCCGGGCCCAGTGCAGGACGCGGAGCCGTGGAAGGCCGGCTGCCGAACGCGACCGCACGCGGCCAGGAGCGCTAGGACTCTTGGCCAGCGCTTATTGTGACCGGCTCCAGGCTCGTGGCGGCCGCGGCGGCGACGCGGACTGCGATTAGCGCGGCGTAGCCGGGACCTTTTCACCGTATTGTTAGGTAGAACTGCATTTTAATGACTGTGTCCCTGCTGTTGCCCGAAGTGACGGGGCGACCTCCCAACACAATGAAATGCTTGTGTGAAAGAGATTTTTTTAAAGGAGGATAGAAATTGGGGCATAAAACGCTGAATTGAAGGAAATTGAAAAGGAGAGGATAGGATTCCGTTGAAAAGGAGCCGAGGGGTTCTGTTACGTCTCGTTTCTTAATTTGCAAATGGAAATCAGGAAGCCTACCTTATAGGAGGTAAACAGATGATGTAGGTAATAAAGTTCCTATTTCATGGAATTTTTCCTTATTGCTGCTGTCTGGCAGATGCGGCCCAACTCTTGATATTTGGGGATGTGGGAGAATGAATGAAGGAGGTCTAAGCAAAGTTTTAGCCACATTAGCTGGAAACGGGGGTAAGCTCTATCTCATAATCACATTGGCAAGATTAATTGGTTAATAGATATTAAGATAAAAATGCACATCGCTAATATTACTACTGCCAATTGTGGCATTATTCGGAAAGAACCAACTCAGAATAATCTTCTGAACAGTCAGGAAAAGTAAACAATGCAGCTAGTTCAAAGCTAGTTTTAAAATTTAAATACATGATTTGTAAAAAAACGGTATGTGTTGTAAGGGATGTCCAGTAGCAGAGGAAGGTAAATGTCCCTTTATGACAGCTTAATAGAGAGCCCCCATTGGGGCATTACTTTCTAAATTGCTGCGGATTAAACAGCTGGAGAGAGCGCTAAGGACTAGTCAAGCAGGGCTGCCCCCTCTTGCCCAAACAGGGTCTGTATTGGGGGAGTGAGAATTCACCAGTCATTACACACAGTATTTCAAACAGGGGACACTTCAGGCCTGTCCTGTACCTGTTCATGACTCACATGTGACTCAATCCACCCCCACATTTAACAAGGTATCTGGGATTCACCCTCATCCATAAATAAGCATGTCGAGAAAAAAAAATTACCTCTGCTTGCTGCTTTTAATTAAAGCCTCGGAGGGACAGTGTTGGATTATGGTAATGAGGAGACAAACACAGGTCCCTTCTTGTAGGCTACAGAGAAAGGTTAGCTGACACAGAATTAGTGGCCCTGACACACCACTTGAAATCCATTCGCCATGCTCCACTCTCTGCCTGCTCGCTGACGCTGCGCCCCTCTTTGGAAGAAAAAAGAAACCGGCTCCTGGGTACCCATTTTAATACATCAGAGGGAAAGAATCTTTTCCCTAAGGATGAGAAATTTCTTCTGGTGAGGAAAATCTATAGGCTGGAAAAAATAGTATTATTTGTCTTCACCTTGACCCCCCAAACCCCATTCAACACCAAGGCAATATAAAAACGATCTGACTGTAGTCTTTCTCCTTTCCCTTTCTTTCCTTTCTTCCAAGCCGTCAGTCAGCACCTCTCATTATTCTAATTGTTTTTTTTAAGTTTCCTGTATTTGTATTGGCACCTTTAAAATATCCCAGATTAATCCACTTTGGTTTTTAAATAAGAGCTCGTGCAAGGAAAATACGTCTCAGTAGTTAAAGTGTTCTGGTGTTGTAAGCGGGAAGGTAACTCACCTCCTTGTTCTGTTTATCTACCTCCAGTGATGGAGGATCCAGGCATCCATAGAGGCATCTGGGATGGAGACGCAAAGGCTGTTCAGCAGTGTCTGACAGACATTTTTACCAGCGTTTACACCACCTGCGACATCCCTGAGAATGCTATATTCGGTCCCTGTGTCCTGAGCCATACTTCCCTGTACGACAGCATAGCTTTCATAGCCCTCAAGTCTACTGACAAGAGAACAGTCCCCTATATCTTCAGGGTAAGTCTCAGACAGTACTGGGTGGGTGTAGGAGGGTAATGTCCTGTGGAAAATGAACGAAGAGTCATTCCACTGACAAAAAGAAACAGATTTTGAATGTAGAAAATGCAGTAACGCAAGCAATCGCATTTTACACACCAAAAATTATAGAAGGGAAATTAAATTCAAGTTACTGTCAAATGATTTTCGGGAATAAATGACAAAATTTGATTTGGAATGTTAGAAATATCCAAATTAATGTCTCAGTTCTGAATTTTCCTGGGGATGAACAAGATTTCCTCAACTCGGAGATTTCACTGAGGCTATTTGCATACTCAATACTTTCTGAAAATACTCTTTACAAGTATTGGGTATATTTGCCTTCCAGTTGAGGAAGTCTCCTCATCCTGTAAATATTACTTTCTTTGGTAACATTATCCAGTGCCCAGAGTTTGTGTTTAAATTAAAATACTCTTGGTTTTGACAGTAAAGCATCATTAAATCCAGGTGTTTGAGTTTGTAGATAAAAGGCCTCTCACTTCCTATTTTCTTTACAAAGAAACACTATTAATTATTCAAGCCAAAAGTAGGACGATGAATGCCACATAATAATTTCTAAGATTGAAGCTTGTGCTTTTTTTCTGAAATGGCCAAAATTCCCTATACCTTTGCAATGTGGGATAATTTCGAAGTAAATTCTCCAGAGGTTAACACGAAATGATAAGAAGAAATTTTATCATTTAGTGTGCAACCAATATATGAAAGTGTTGGCTTAAATAATCTGATTGATGCAGTGTTTTGAAGGATGGGTTATCTTACCTACTGGTTGCAAATATGAGGACAGGTCCCAAATTTTTAGAAACTTGTTCTCAGATAGTTTTAGGAAAAGACTGACATAGAAGAAATGGTCCTGGTTCCTCGTCTCATGTGGGTTTCTCCCACCTCCCCCTTTCTTGTCTTCCTTCTTCTGTTTTACATTGTAGGTAGACACCTCAGCGGCAAATGGTTCCTCGGAAGGTCTCATGTGGCTGCGGCTGGTCCAATCAGCCAGAGATAAAGACGAGCAGAACCTCGAAGCCTATATAAAAAACGGACAGCTGTTTTACCGCTCTCTCCGCAGGATTGCCAAAGATGAGGAGTTACTGGTTTGGTACGGGAAAGAACTGTCTGAGTTACTCCTGCTCTGCCCCGCTCGATCCCACAACAAAATGAATGGTAGGTTGGCTCCATGTGGGAGAAGCTGGGGGCGGTGGGGGCTCGACCCGCGTGCTGGCACGCCTTTCTCCCCTTCGGGTGTCTGCCGGGAAGGTTTAGAGACGTAATTCAGAATGAAGCTGAGACAGATAGGTGAGGATAAATACAGGGCCACTTGGCCTGACCGCTGTGTTCCCAAATCAGGAGGGAATGTTTGATCGGGCCGGAGTGTGTATTCTTTCCCTGGAAACTCAGACTCTGAGAGATGAAGGTAGATTTGTGGAGGGGATGCAGGCAAACTGGCCTGGGGCAATGCTGAGTAACTGTGTGTGTGTGTGTGTGTGTGTGTGTGTGTGTGTGGTGTCTGCTCGCTAAGCAGGGTCGTCCCCTTATACTTGCCTGGAATGCAGCCAACGTTTCCAGTTTGAGTTTCCCTATGTGGCGCATCTGCGTTTCCGCTGCCCCAAGAGACTTCACAGCGCTGATACAAGTCCCCAAGACGAGCAAGGCGGCGGCGTGGGCACCAAGGACCACGGGGGCGGCGGCGGTGGCAAAGATCAACAGCAGCAACAGGAGGCTCCCTTAGGCCCGGCCCCTAAATTCTGCAAAGCGGGTCCCCTTCACCACTACCCGGCCCCCTCCCCCGAGAACAGCAACCCACCCGCCGCAGCCGGCGGCAGCAGCGCGAAGCCATCCACAGACTTTCACAACCTGGCCAGGGAGCTGGAAAACTCCCGGGGAGGCAGCAGCTGCTCCCCAGCCCAGAGCCTCGGCAGCGGCGGCGGCGGCGGCGGCCACCAGGAGGCAGAGCTGAGTCCCGACGGCATCTCCGCGGGCGGCGGCAAAGGGAAGAGGAAATTCCCGGAGGAGGCGGCGGAGGGCGGCGGCGGCGGCTCGGGGCTGGTAGGGGGCAGGGGCCGCTTCCTGGAGCGGCCCCTGCCGGCGTCCAAGGAGGACCTGGTGTGTACGCCGCAGCAGTACCGCGCCTCGGGCAGCTACTTTGGCCTGGAGGAGAACGGCCGCCTCTTCGCGCCGCCCAGCCCCGAGACGGGCGAGGCTAAGCGCAGCGCCTTCGTGGAGGTGAAGAAGGCTGTCCGCGCGGCCAACCAGCCCGAGGAGGCCACAGCCGACGGCGGGGGCGTCGCCGTCGAGGACCAGGACGCCGGCGGTGGCTCCTCCACGCCCGCAGCCGCGTCGCCGGCGGGCGCCGAGAAGATGCTGGCCCCGCGGCCCGGGGTCCCGCTGCCCAGCCGGCTGGAGGGCGGCAGCCCGGCGCGGGGCAGCGCCTTCACCTCGGTGCCGCAGCTGGGCGGCGCGGCGGGCGGCAGCGCGGGGACGGGCGCGGGCTCCGGGAGCGCGGGCGGCGCGGGCGCTGGCCAGGGCGCCGCGGCGGACGAGCGCAAAAGCGCCTTCTCGCAGCCGGCGCGCTCGTTCTCCCAGCTGTCCCCGCTGGTGCTGGGCCAGAAGCTGGGCTCGCTGGAGCCCTGCCACCCCGGTGACGGCGTGGGCCCCACCAGACTCTACCCTGCAGCCGCCGACCCTCGGGCCGCGGACCTGAACGGAGGTTGCGGGGCCCTGCCGAGCGGCGGCGGCGGCCTGCCCAAGCAGAGCCCCTTCCTGTACGCCACGGCCTTCTGGCCCAAGAGCTCGGCCGCCGCTGCCGCCGCCGCTGCCGCCGCCGCGGGGCCCCTGCAGCTGCAGCTGCCGTCGGCGCTCACGCTGCTGCCGCCCTCCTTCACCTCGCTGTGTCTGCCCGCGCAGAACTGGTGCGCCAAGTGCAACGCTTCTTTCCGCATGACCTCCGACCTGGTGTACCACATGAGGTCGCACCACAAAAAGGAATACGCAATGGAGCCCCTGGTGAAGCGGAGGCGAGAGGAGAAACTCAAGTGCCCCATCTGCAACGAGTCCTTCAGGGAGCGCCACCACCTCTCCAGGCACATGACCTCGCATAATTGACACGGATAGGACCCCGGCTTTCCATTAGCGCACACGCACAGTCAAGCCACCTGCAGGAATAAACACGCAAGGACATCCTGCACTTCCTCCTGCCCCAAACCCCGCACTCAGTCCCACACACACACCCCTCACTGAAACCCACGTCTGGGACACACCCAAACACACACACACACACATACACACACACAGGCCAGGATGGTGGGTGGATGTTTGACTGGGTGGGTTGATTGAGGGGTTTTCTTTTGAATGCACGCATTTTCACTTTCCCAAAAACAAAGGTACATTTTTAAAATGTCATATATTGCAACATATTGATGCATTTGTCATACATTTCTACTTAAATTATTAAGCACTTACGGTTTAGATGTAATAATTATATGTAAGGGCAAAATTTATTTTAGATATAAAGTAAAGGAGGAGGGGCGAGATGCTTTCTGCATTTCTTGATGACAGTTTGTGTTCTTACAAAAATAAACAAAATGAATAAAAAGGGGGTCGCCATTCAATTAGAGTTTCCACGGGGAAGTGCATGTATAATGAAATGATTATGGACTTCAATGAAGAATGTCACCAATTATGTAAATATGTATTTCCTTTTAATACAAAGTGTAATTTTGTGCCAGTGAAATGAAGTCTGAATAGTTATGTGTTTCTTTTATCCCTGGAAAGATTTATTAAACTTTATAGTTTATCTGGGTATGTTGGATGCTTTGACAATAAATGACTATTTTCTTCAAAGCAATTATTCGGAAAGTTTTTATTTTATTTTTGGTTAGCTAAGGACTATGTTTTGAATAGATACCATTTTTTTTATAGCGTCCCTAAAAAGAAGGGAATAAACAGCAAAAGAGAGGAATGATAAACCTACCCTTATTTGCATTCAGCCAATTTTAAGCCTAAAAGAAGAGGTTTTGCTTATCACTTGGGAAATCTTCAGCTGGAAAATGTTGAGTTTCTTGATACAAGACGAATCATTTAGATAAAGATGCCTGCCATTCAGCTAACCTGTCACTGGGATGTCAGCATTCTTTTCACCAGCAGAATAATTAGCATCTTCACAAATGGACCAGAGACAAACAATACTCACTCAGGCCTGGATACGGGAAACCGGATAAACAGTTGACTTCGGGTTCTACTAGTTATGCCTACTTAGAAGAGAATCTTACACTGTGATATCATTACATTAGCATTCTATCATTATCTAGCAATAGATCCTGTGGGGAACTTCCCTAGAAACCCAGGTAAAATGGCCATGGTCTGATGGCAGTCTACGTATTGCGTAGACCAGCTTTTCTTCTAAAGGCTTCAATAGCTGCACAGCCTCTGGGGGACAAATAAACAAACCCAAACTGCCCCAAATGTTATAATACAGAAAAACAGGAAAATTTCCTCCCTCTCCCCACCTTTCCCTTTATGAAAAGTGTCTGTACTATTGACACACTGACAATAATTCCTAAATAGAGTTATGTGTTCAATAAGACATAACTGTCTTGGTGTATGTGGTTTGACCAGCAAACTTAGACATAAAGCCAAATGAACAATGATCCTTTATGTCTTAGGGTAGCATCCTTTAGGACTTAACCAGTAGACAGCTCTGATTTACTCCATTGTTGCTCTAGAAACAAACTCTATACTTGTTTGGCTATTAAAAGAAGTATCTCTTTTTTTCCCTCTCTCCTTCACAACCTAAAGACCTCCCCCAGTATCTTGTGAAATGGTCTGAAATGAGAAACATACAAATAAAGCTTTAATATCTTAAGGTTTCTACAAAACAAGTTATATATTAGGGCAGGAAGGAGGTGAAGACTAGATATAGAACACAAAGATGTATCTACAGAGAGTGTGACCCAGATTGCTGAAAAAGATTAGCTTCCTTAAGATCATTCAAATACATTTTTGTGCTACATTTCTTTGAGGCCTGTTCTCAGCTTTCCTAGGCAACTGTTGGATGACCTGCTAGATTCATTCCTAGCAAGGCATGGTGAGGAGAGAAGTCCAAAATTCTAGCTCTACTTCTACTATTCACTAGCGGGACCCTGCATTCTTGTTGACATCGTTTGATTTGATTTACCTGTAGCTTGGTTTTCTCATCCATGAAGCGAGCAAGGTAGGTCCTACTATTTTCAATGTACTTTTAGCATGGCTACATTGTTTTTTCTAATGAGTTAATCAGGTTCCAATTGAACATAAAGGGAGCTTTCTAGAGAAAAACCAAGATTGGTTGTGAAGAAAATCTGAGAAGTAAGGAAAATCTGGGGAGGTCAAATGGAAGATGGGCCTTAAGAGATTCTTAAATCACAATGCCTGAAGGGCAGGCTAAATTGTGCATGGCTGGGGATCTCGAGAGCAAAAATCTCTTAAAAATAAATATAGTCAGTTTGTCCTGGGGCCTAATTTTCAAAACCAAAAATAGAACTTTGAATGTGCTCCCCTTTTTTCTGATTCTTCTGGAATCTCCTTTTCACGAAGACATCTTCATTATATGCTGAGGGTGCAGACAGAGGTGAACTGAGGTCTAGGAAAAGAAAACCAAAGTTTTGAAAAGGAATTCCTTTTTTTCCCCTTAAGAGTGTCACTCTGTCATCCTGGGTAGAGGGCCATGGCATCATCGTAACTCACAGCAACCTCAAACTATTGGGCACAAACTATTGGGCTATCCTCTTGCCTCAGTCTCCCTAGTAGCTGGGACTATAGGCTCTTGCCACAACACTAGTTGCTAGCTAGTTTTAGCAAAGGGGAGGGTCTCCCTCTTGCTCAGGCTAGTCTTGAACTGCCGTGATTGCTTGAGGTGGAACTCAAACAATCCACCTACTTCAGCCTCCCAGAGTGCTAGAATTACAGGCATGGGCCACCGCTGGCCTAGAACTTCTTAGAGTATGGAATCCTTTAGTAAAAGAAATGGGAAGACAGTTAGCAAGTCCTACCTCTGTCTTTCTTTTGGTCATTAGCACAATCATACAATTGGGAAGAAAGCCAAGCCTTGGCTGAGACACTGCCCAGGCCATCCGGATAGGTGAAGACACTTCAGGGCTGGGTTACTATGCTGATCAATCCCGCTCGCAAGACCATCTTGGCGGGAATGTAGTAGAAGAGTGCCCAAAACTAGTTTTGCCTCCAGCCAAGGCAGACTCAGAAATGTTTTAAGGTTGCATTTTCAAGCTTTCAGATGTTTCCTAAACTTCTCCTGTGTCTGAACCTTCTCAAGAGGAAGCATCTGGATTCCCTAACTCCGCCCATCTCAGGAGTCAGCTGAGGACGACCAGAGATGTGCCTGCACACAGCCAGGAAGGGATCAAGGTCATGGTCATGTAGGCATTAAGCCAAGCTGGGCCCGTGAAGTTCTGGCAGGGGGCCTGGGCTTCCAGTGGCGGAACCGCAGGTGCTAAAGACGCAAAAGGGGACTCCAAGCGGCTGCGGCACCGCCATTTGTTACCTGCTGCATCGGAGGCAGAAAGCTTGGGACTGACCTGGCGCTTAGGGCCTGCGTACTCCGAGCGTGCTCTCTGATTCCTGTTCTGCGCCTCGTTTGTCCTGTTCCTTCTCCGCGGTGTTTGTGTGTGTTGGGTGGGGGTGTCTCCTGTATTTCCCAGAATATGCTTTCCCGCTAAACTGACTGACTTGCGCCCACAGTACCAAGGGGGCCGGGGACGAAGTGCGCACAGCTCTGCCCGAGTTCTTCCGACAGCGAACCCTCCCGGGGAGGCTCCCAGGTCCCGGCGGCCCAACCCTGAGCTCTGCGGCCCTGCGACCCCCAGGCCCCGCGAGCTGGGACTGCAGCCGGGTGCCGGGTGTAAGCACAGGAGTGCTACCGTCGTCTGAGCTGCTTGGCGGGGAGGGGTGTCCCGCCAGGTTCCTCACGGCTAGGCCCTCAGTCCGGGCACTCGGAGCCGCGCGTGACCCTGAAGTGGATGGGCAGGCGCACCCAGACAGGGGGCTGGGAAAGGCCTCCCGCTCCCCTGCAACGCGGCCTCCAGCGGTGGGTGACACTTGCGGACGCTCCCCTCCCCTCCCCTCCCCTCCTGGCGGGGGCGCAGCCCGCTCACGTGGGGGACACCGCGCGCGACTTGGGCGCTGGGACCAGAGCCGCCGCCCGGATGCCGAGCAGGCGGCGAGCTCGTCTCCCCCGGGGCTTTTGGGTTTTCTTCTTTTCTTCTCCCTTAGCCCGGTCTCAGCTCCGGAGTCAGTTCGGCTGCTTCTTTGGGAGCTCCTGATTGCCGTTCCCTCACCTTCTCCTCACCTCCGTACCCTTTCCCGCCTCCTACGCACGTGTCTTGGCGACTCTCCGCCACCAGGCGCAGGACTCCTACAGGGGCCGCGCCAGCCCGCGGACTGCGAGAGGGACCAGCTCCAAGCCCGCCCCCCCCCCCACGGCCACCCGCGCGCGCATCAGACAGCTCCTCAAAATTGCATTGCCTTCCCCAGAAGGGGAAAAAGGACGCCCAGAGGGTGTAAAAAATTTAGGTTGCCCAAGAGCTAAAGTGCGGTGTGATGAGAGTCTGGGCCACCTTCTTTGCCTCCTCCAAATGCAATTTAGTTGACAGCAGGCCGACGATGTGGCGGCAGAAACATACGCTTGCCCTACACTGGTGGGCTGGAATGGGGGGGTGGCCTTGTGACCCCGCTAAGCGCGGAGGAGGGGAGTTCCTTGTCCCTCTCGGCTTCATACTCCTAGGGCAACTCTTGCTTTTCCTGCCATCGATCTGGGACCTAGAACTTATTTTATTTATTTATTTATTTATTTATTTATTTATTTATTTTGTAGAGACAGAGTCTCGCTCTATCGCCCTCGGTAGAGTGCTGTGGCATCACAGCTCACAGCAACCTCCAACTCCTGGGCTTAGGCGATTCTCTTGCCTCCGCCTCCCGAGTAGCTGGGACTACAGGCGCCCGCCACAACGCCCGGCTACTTTGCAGTTTGGCAGAGGTGGGGTTTGAACCTTCCACCCTCGATATATGGGGCCGGCGCCCTACTCGCTGAACCACAGGCGCCGCCCAGGGACCTAGAACTTTGTCTAAGAATTAGACGTGTATTCTCCAGGATTGGTAGATGAAGAAAATTTTTAAATTTTTTGAATTATTTTCATTTTTGAACTTTTAGGGTTAGAGGTCTGGTACAGGTGTCCTGCTTAAATAGCTAACCTGATTATGCTGATTATTTACTTATCCTTTTCAAGTTGTGTGTATGGACTAGGGTGTGTTTGCATACCATGTGCATATGTGTACAAATAAATGTATATGTGTGTACATCATAGACGGGCATACAAATGGGCATACAATTTACATATACAGACATACACATATTTTAACACACATTACTGGAAGGCAAAATTCTAAGTCGTTTTCATGTGTTGACTCGGTTTAATTCTCACAGCCCACCCAAGGGCTACTAAGAATCTTACTTCATCATGTGTGTATGGCTGTCACCCTGAAACAAAGAGAAGAATATGAACACAGGGTGATGAAAAAAAAAATGGTGGCTATAAAGTCAGGAGAACTGCTCCAAATTTTGTGTCCTTTCCACCTATTTATTTCAGTTTCCTTTACTTGAGCATGTGACTAATACTACCTGCAGGCCTATTACACTGTGTTTTGAAAGCACATCAAGTCCTCCTTGTAGAAGCTTTTCACACGATCATATTGCATAGGATTGCCTACCTTGCTGGAAGGAGATATACTGGCCTCAACTTGTCCTCTTCCGGTGGTCAGGATGCCACAGGACCTCTATGAGAAGTCTTCTGTGGCTGGGACTTCCTTTAATGATCTTATCCCTTTTTTAACTAGAGATGAGAATAATAGCTGGTTTGGTTCTGCGATGTGTTGTAACTACTCAGGACTTTGTGTCTCAGACTTACAGGAAGGTCATTGAAAAAAATATTTGAGACATAAAATTGAGCAAGCCTACACTGGTAGGTCTTTCTTGTATATATGGTTTTAATTGGCTTAACTGTCATAATCCTAAATTATAAGTACAGTGTATTCCCAGTACTTAAAAATTACAAGCCAGCATAATACTAAGAATGAAAAGGGCTGTAAAATGAGTTCTAGATATAATTACTCTGCTATAGAAAGGATAGTGAAAATGCAGAACTGTGTTCTGGCCTTCCTGGTTTACTATGTAACAAAAATACATAGTATTGCTACAAAGCTTACAAAGCTATACTGGGCTCAGAGCTTAATGCAGACAACATTCCCTGTGCAGATCGCAGTGATCCATGATTAATACTCATTCATCAGTTAATATTTCCAAAAGGGATCTCTGACTCCAGCAGAAGTTTTGTGTTTTTAAATGGACCTTGAGCTATATATAATGCATTTTTTATCATAAGTGTCTCTATTACTTCTAATAAATTAGAAGTGATTTGGAAAATGTTCATAATATCTTCTTCTCTTTCCCAAATTTTTAAGAAATAAACTCGTGAAGGGATGAATGTATATTAAAATGTTCTTTAACTACCCACCACCCCCCAAGAAAAGATGCGATTTGGGAGAAAGAAATTGTCAGATGAAAGTATCTCACTTCCCAGAAATGTCCAGCCACCAATTTCAAATCCCTCCTACGCCTTCTATGGAGAAAAGCAAGACTGTGGGTTTCAGAGGAGAAAGAGGTCCCAACCTCGACCAAGATACCTGTACACACTTGCTGCTCAGGGTCAAATTTGGACAAATGTACATGATTATGTATTTTCTCTGGGGATTCATCTGGTGAGTCTGCTGGTGTTAACACTATTGCCTGTGCAACTCAAAGTAACTTTTTCTGGGTTTTGGTACTTTTTTGTGAAGTGTGAAACTTCTTTAAAAGACAGCATTTGATGACTTCTTTTCCCCCAAACAAATGACTTAAGATCTGTTTTCCCCTCTGGCAAGATTTCACTGGGTCTCTGAGAAAGACAAACACAGCCATACAGCGACACCCAGCCCCCAAATGTATGCAAATCATGTAATTAGAAAAATCTAGTATCCATATGCTCACTTCTTCTTTAGGCTCAGGGGTCCAGCATCTGAACCCAATGAGAGTGGAGGAAAGAAAATAAAGAAAATATTACCGCAGGTTCCCTCCTTGAAAGATATAAGTCAGCCTTCAGAGAAGGATAAATTAACTTTCCATTAAAGTGCTTTTGAAGGCAATGTAGGTTAAATTCTTTACATTATTGGGGCTAGGTAGAAATACATGGTAAATGTCATGAAACTTCTCTTTGGGGACTTTCAATCTGCTGTCTAAATTCCATCTCACAACCTCCTATCTTCTGTTGCCTCTTACCTTTAGACTCTGTTAGATCTTTAGTTTTTCCCCCCTCTAGCATAAAAAGGGTGTATCCAAATAATAAATAGCAAGAAAAAAAAGTTAAAATTGAAGTGAAGGCATCTTCTTCTCCATTTGCTTTTTTGAGCTTAATTTCTAATTTTGGAACAGTTTAAGTAAAGATGAAGCGTTGGTATGCAGAAGTACTTCTCCACCCAGGGTGATAATGCCTAAAACTGCTTCCAAGTCAGAGGTATTTGATTTTGAGGCTGCATTTGAAAGTGTTTATTAAGCCTCCAAACATGTCTAAACTTAAAACCAGGAATATATTTTAAAAACCTAGCTCTCAAAAATCTAATTCCATGCATAGTAAAGATAATAGCATGGTAAAACAAGTCTCATCAAGTTACATGATTGCCAGCAGCTCACATTTGAATTTCTTAAATCCTTTAAATATTCAAAATACATTTATTTATAACAACTTAGAAATAGTAACTTGGGATTTCATATATATATATATCTCAGATATATGTGTGTGTGTACGTATAGATATATACACATACACACACACACCCACAGATATATATAGTGTCACAAATTTCTTCTCTAGGATGGGCTTTCCTTTGAATACATTTCAGGAAAAGAAATTAAAAGTTTTACTATGTATAGTTTTGGAGTGCTTGGTATATTAGCTCTTCACAACAGCTTACTGACAGACCTAAGAGCATGGTCAACTAGAAAATCAGCTAAGGGTCTGAGAAGAGAGGACCTCTTATAATGGTTTCACAATCTCATTGCCTTAGAAGGAAAAGCTTCAAAAGAAGATGATTTTCCCCAAGACGCTCATTTAAGAAAATTGATTATAAATAATAGATATTAACAGCTCCCAAAGGAAAGAAAAAGGAATCATAGGTATAGAATAGCATAGAGGTCCTACAGGAAGAGACCTCTCTAAATCACCCAAATAGTTGTTAAAAATGCACCTTCAGATTTGAGGGATCTTATGTGTGGCCTGGAATCTTGCATTTTCAGCAAACATCCCCAGATGATTCTAGAGTAGGTGTTTTTCTTTTTTTGAGACAGAGCCTCAAGCTGTCACCCTGGATGGAGTGCTGTGGCATCACAGCTCACAGCAACCTCCAACTCCTGGGCTCAAGCGATTCTCCTGCCTCCAACTCCCAAGTAGCTGGGACTACAGGCGCCCGCCACATAGCAAGGCTATTTTTTGGTTGCAGCCGTCATTGTTGATTCGAACTCGATAGCTCAGATGTATGTGGCTAGCGCCTTAGCGGCCCACAGCCGCCAGAGCCAAGAGTGGGTGGTTCTTGATTCACACTTTGAGAAATGCTGAGAGGTTATCTAGCCCTGGAAGATTTAAGTTGAAATACAGGAATATGTGAGTCTAGAAAACTGCTATGTGCCTGAAATATTTGAGATAAAATGAATTATGATTTTATAAACACATACATACATACATATATATATATATATTTTTTTATATCTCCAGTGATGGTCTTTCTTTGTTTTGAATCAGTTTCCACATTTTGTTCTTCCTTTCCATTTAAGTCTGGGTCATCAATATGAACAACAAAAAATTATAATTTCTTGGGAAAAACCTCCATTTCAGAAAACTTTTAAGCTATATCTTCATGGAAAACTTTAAGTGTTCATGTCTCATCATCCCCATGGAGTTTGCTTTTTGTTTCTTGATTCTGATATGTTTGGTTTTTTTTAATTGTGTCACGACTTATTTGTGTGTGTGTCTTCGTGAACTCAGCCAATTTGGGTTCTGACAGCAAGCGTTCGAGAGCTCCGCACAGCCGTATTTCTTGAATGGATAACAGCAGCAGAAATGAACATCTTTTGAGCTACTCTTATGCTCTCAGCAAATATTTTCCTCCAGCCTACCCCCAATCAGCCACAGCTGCTTTTCTGGCAGCTGGTGCCTGCACAGAGGCTGCCACTTTCTGATGATGAGTGATGCTTAGCATCTTTTGATTCAGAAGCCACTGACTCCTGCTGCAGAAGCTACTGGTGCTGGAGGACAGACTCTACCCTTAATTTTATGTCTTTAATTTAACTGTTCTCTGCAGTCTCCTTCCACCTAGGACTCAGGCTTGCGTCTCAGGAGGTGGGGCCAGAAAAGCCTAGCAGCACCAGGTATGACGCAATCTTCACCAGCACCCGTCATGTCCACGTTGCCCATTATCCCTGAGCACAAGATGGGCTCCTGGAATGCATCTTTTGTGATGAGCCTGCATTACGAGGCTTCCAGATACATCAGGTCATGCCTGGATAAAAGGGTAAGTGATATCTAATATGGAGGCCGTAGCTACAAGACCATTCGAAAGTCCACTAAGTTCTTCATAAGCACAGAGAACCCTACTAAAAATTATATCAGATCTAATGTCTAACCTCACTGAGTCTCCCCTATTCCCTGGCTATGTAACCTTAGATGAACTAGCTTCTCTAAACTTCAGTCTCTTCATCTATAAAATGAGAGGATTAGGTGAGATCAGAGCTCCTCAGACTTTAGGATTCATAGCAATTACTAAGATCCTTGGTAAGTGAGCTAGGTTCTATTTCTGGAGATTCAGAATGATGGTAGCCAAGATCAGAATGTTGAGGTTTGTCTTTTAATAAACACTTTCGGTGATTCTCCAACCACCTTTGGAAAATGTTAGTCTAGATCAATGGTTCTCCACTGTCATCTCATCAGTAATATTTGGAAAAGTTTTAAAAACTATATTTGTGACTGTTCTTATTCCAAACTAATTTATCATTATATCCAGGTATGGGGCCAGGGCACTGGTGTGCTGTAGATTTTTTTGTGTGCAGCAAGGGTCAAGAGTCAATGAATGAGATAATCTTTAAGAACTTCCTCTAGCTCTTGAACTCCAACTTAACCTCTTGGGTTCTCAGTCCTGTAACACTGAGGTAGCTACATATGTAGAATGGTTATAAGTTGAACTGTGTTCCTACCATTTGAATGGTTCCTACCATTCATATGTTAAAATCCTCAGTACCTCAGAATGTGACCATACCTGGAGTTAGGCCTTTAAAAGGTGAATAAGGCAAAACTAGGTCACTCTCTGTAGTGAATTCTAACCCAGTGTGACTTGTGTCCTTCTACGAAGTCCACAAAGTTCTTCATAAGCACAGAGAACCCCACTTGGCTGTGTAACCTTAGGTGAACTAACTTCTCTAAACTTCACTCTATGAGGTTACATATTAGATCCGACATGTGATATAATTTTTAGTAGGGTTCTCTGTGCTTATGAAGAACTTTGTGAACTTTCGAATGGTCTTATAGCTATGGCCTCCGTATGAGATATCACCTCCCCTTTTATCCTGATGTTTCTGGAAGCCTCATAATGCAGGATCATCACAGCCATGTTTACAGAAAAGATGCATTCTGGGAACCATCTTGTGCTCAGGGATAATGGGCGACGTCGACATGACGGGTGCTTATGAATTAGGACACAGATGATGCAGAGAGGTGGCCATGAGAGAAGGTGGACGCAAGCCCAGGAGAAGCTGCACTAGAAACCACACTGACCAACACCTTGATCTTGGGCATCAAGCCTCCAGGATTTCTATTGTTTAAGCCACCCATTTTGTGGTATTTTGTTACTCCCTCCCTGAAACGAATACGCTAGTCAAATATTTTACTGAAACCTATCTTACTTTAATGAAAATAGTGTTTGTCTTATCTCTTAGTATAAACACAAATAAAATAAAAACAAAAGTTTTAACGATGCAAAAATAAAGAGGGAACAACATATCGCTAAGAATAGACACAAATAAAAACAAAAATTTTAAAGATACAAAAATAGTGTAATTTAATAGGCTTATTTACATGATTAGGCTGTGGAAATAAGTAATGCCCTTTAAAATACCACGATCTTATAAGTAATGCCTTTTAAAATACCACAACCTTATCGGGAAGATGATGTTTGGTTTTAAGTAACTGGATTAAGAAAAAGTGGGGTTGGCTTGGCGCCTGTGGCTCAACGGGCTGAGGCGCCAGCCATATACACCTGAGCTGGCGGGTTCGAATCCAGCCCGGGCCCACCAAACAACAATGACGGCTGCAACCAGAAAATGGCCGGGCATTGTGGCGGGCGCCTGTGGTCCCAGGTACTTGGGAGGCGGAGGCAGGAGACTCGCTTGAGCCCAGGAATTGGGGGTTGCTGTGAGCTGTGATGCCACAGCACTCTATCCAGGGCGACAGCTTGAGGCTCTGTCTCAAAAAAAAAAAAAAAAGAAAGAAAAAGAAAAAGTAGGGTTAAAAATAACTTTGGTGATTTTTCTACCAAGAATTAATAACAAGCCTGATTTTAATTAAAATAATTAATGACTACCAAAATTTTAGTGTGATCGTGTAAGAGTGAATGTAAATTTTAACTATGTGCATGTAGGAAATAGAACTGACCATTTTATAATAGTTTTGATGTCAGATTATATAAGACAACCCTTCTCTTCTCCTCATACATCCTTAATGTCCTGTATTCCTGATTCTCTTTTTTTAAGGTTTCCTTAATCTTATTTTTTGACTAGTTCTACTCAAGAAAACACTTAAAGAGATGTTTTCATTATACCCTGGAAAAAAACATGTAAACTATAAAGAAAAAGATATATTGCCACCTAGTGGAAAATAGGCAGAATCGTCTAGTTATAATTCAAGTTTCAAACCACAAAATGGTAGTACAAGATGTGTTTTAAAAAGTTTTTTGATTGTGAATAATTATGCTTTCTCAATAAAGAATGTTTTCCATGGTTAGCTGCTACACCACTTTTAACTTTTGAATTATATATCTTTATTTTTATTTAGCAACCGCTTAAATGTGTATAATACTTCTGTATGAGGAGCAATAAAATTTAACATAGTCTTTCTCAAAGATATTTAAACATTCTAAAAAAATTCACAGATAAATATAAAAAATATTTACCACCCACCAGGGTCAGTAATATAGTGCATAGCCAGTGTAAATGTAGCTAACTGAGTTTGGGCAAGTCACATTTCTGGACCTGTTTCCTCATCTGAAAACACAGATTGCTCTACGTGATTTATATAATATTTTCAATTCTAACATGATCAGATTATACAGTTGTAACACACACTTCTAAGTTCTGGGTCTTTGCCATAATTCGACGTGTGCTCAAATTTGGTTTAGAAAGTAGTGCTGGAAAGTTGTAAGTTCAAAGGTGTATGTCTTTGAAATAACATTTCAGCGTAGAAGTAAAAGAAGCTATTAATGGGAAGGAAGTTCCTATCTATTTATTCGGTTGCCAGGTTCCCAGAGTGTTTTTTCCATGAGAGTAAGGTCACCTGGCTAATTTTAACTTCAGCAATTACATTCTACCCAGCTAAGTTATCCTTGTAACTTGTATTTGGATATAGCATCCTTTATTGTTTCCTGTTCTAAAAATTTAGGAAGTTGTTATTAACTGATTTACTGTGGCTGACCTTTAACAAGCGTGAGGATGACTTTAACTACTTAGTAATTCTCTAAGAGCTCTTCTTACCATGGGCCAGGGAAGGAAAAGAAAGTTTAAAGATCCTTCCCTTTGAGTAGAGCCCTTGGTATGTCCTAAGAATGTCACAATCCTTAATTAGTGAACCGTACTGTGCGTCTGACCTCTGACAAGGCTCTATTTCAGATGATGTAACGTGGGGAGCTTAAGTTATCAAATTGTTCTGGCTCCAATTGTTGGATACTATTTCCTTCTGTGCAGCATTAGGATATAAGTATTACTGAGAGGCTTTCCTTTCAAATAAAATGGGCTTAATGTGAAAATGTCAGTAAGTCCGAGGGAAATAAAGACACATGCTAAATCAGTAGGACTTATGAAATACTACCGGTCAGTAGTTTGCTGTAATCATTGAACTTGTAAATGATTAGTTGTGAGAAACTCATGGGTGTTAGTAAAATAGAGTATTTGGAAAAAACCAATACCAAACTTCCATTTGAGATTTTGTCCAGAGGAAAGGCACATAGGAAGTCTAATTATAATATTTCTAGTAACTTTCCTCACTTTTTCCTTCTTCTGTCTCATCCCCATAAAAAAATAAGAAAGGTAAAAGAGACAAACGTGCTGACATTTATTCTGAATAAAGTCTGAAAAAATGTCTTCTGCTAACTGAGGAGAGCAGAGAGGACGGCCAGGACAGCCTTGTCTTCGTACAAATTCCTTTTGTATGTTCTCTTTGGCAGTCCTTGATTCTCAGTATACTTTGGAAGTACTTGATTCTCGGTATACTTTGGAAGTACTTGATTCTCAGTATTATACGCATGGTATAATATTTGTTTCATATTTCATTTGTTCTCTTTTCAAACTAGCAAAACAAACTTAAAAGTCCCCAAATATGAAGCTTGAAATGCCTACCTTCTTAGAGTACATAACTGTTTTTCCCCATTGTATTATCTGTATTATCTGTACAAATTATTTAGTAACCAGATTCAGGGGTCAAAATTTCAGTTTATTATGTGAAATATTCTTTAATCTATCTGCTTATATGGCTGCCTCACATCACGTTCATTACCAGTGTCACCAGCCTATTACATATCTCTAAATCCCCCAATTAGGCAGGCGCATTCAGAAATAAAATATAAGAGTGGGGTGCTGCATGGCTGAAACAACAGTTGGATGTGACAAGGACAAATTAAAGGTCATGACACACATCATTAGGGAAACAATTTCCATAGGTTGGAAAAAAAAAAATCTCTCAGACTGATCTATGTATTAAATTTCATCCTAATTTAATATATCTGTTCCTTGAACCGATACATCTGTCAACTGGTTACCATTATTATTCTAAGGTAGCATTTCTTCCCTGAATTATGACAAACATAATGATAAGATGACACCCCACCTAGTAATGTATATGATTAGTGTACTGGTGTTGCTTATAACAGAATACCTGAAATGGGGTAATTGAGAAAGACAAGTTTATTTCTTATGGTTATGCAGGCAGGGAGGTCCTAGGTTGAGGGGGCACATTTCCTGAGAGTCTTCTTGCCGGTGGGGACTCTCTGCAGCTTCAAGGCAGCAGGAGGACATCAAATGGTGAGGGATGGGTCTCTCTTACCCTTCTTATAAAACCACTGCTTTCTCTCCTGTGATACCCCATTCATCCACTAACTCATCCACCCATTCATCCACTAACTCATCCACCCATTCATCCACTAACTCATCCACCCATTCATCCACTAACTCATCCACCCATTCATCCACTAACTCATCCACCCATTCATCCACT
>CAUYON010027043.1:0-14271 GCA_963573935.1 Arctocebus calabarensis | reverse complement strand
TAGATCTGCCATTTGATCCTATACTTCCTTTACTAGGTATATACTCAGAAGACCAAACATCACATTATAACAAAGACATCTGTACCAGAATGTTTATTGCAGCCCAATTCATAATTGCTAAGTCATGGAAGAAGCCCAAGTGCCCATCGACCCAGGAATGGATTAATAAAGTGTGGTACATGTATATCATGGAATACTATGCAACCTTAAAGAAAGATGGAGACTTTACCTCTTTCATGTTTACATGGATGGAGCTGGAACATATTCTTCTTAGCAAAGTATCTCAAGAATGGAAGAAAAAGTATCCAATGTACTCAGCCCTACTATGATGCTAATCTATAGTTTTCATATGAAGGCTAAAACCCAATTATAGCACAAGAAATGAGGAAAGGGGCAAGGGAGGGGAGGGGAGGAGGGAGAATGGGTTGAGGGAGGGTGATTGGTGAGATCATACCTACAGTGCATCTTAGAAGGGTACAAGTGAAAATTACTAAGTGCAGAATATAAATGTCTTCATATAGTGATTAAAAGGTCATGAAGGCTATGTTAAATAGTTCAATGAAAATATTTCATATCGTATATGAAGTCAGCACATTGTGCCCCATGGTTGCACCAATGTACACAATTATGATTTAATTAAAAAAATAAAGAAAAAAAAGAAAGAAAAGAAAATCAGAGTATTCTCAATTTGATTATTTTTCTTTATGAGTGAGTTTTATACTTTCATATGTGTTCCTACTACTCATTAATATCCTTTCATTGTAGCATGAAGAATTCCTGTTGCTTTTCACATAAGGCAGATATAATAGTGACGGACTCTTTCAGATATTGTTTGTCTGGGAAAGTTTTTATCTCCTCTTTATTTCTGAATAACTTTCCAGATAAATTGTTCTTGGCTGGCAGTTTTTTAATTTTAGTAATTTGAATATACTATTGTACTCTCTCCTGGACTACTAGGATTTTGCTGAGAAGTTCGATTAATCCTGTATAGAAGTTCCCCTGTATGTGATGAATGTTACCTTCTAGGTTGAAAATTCTCTTTGTTTTGATTTTTGACAGTTGATCAGAATATGTCTTCGTGAAGTCTTCTTTGTTTGAACATGATTGTAGACATTTGGCCCTCATCTATTTCTTTTCTTTTCTTTTTTTTGCAGTTTTTCGCTGGGGCTGGGTTTGAACCCGCCACCTCCGGCACATGGGGCCAGCGCCCCACTCCTCTGAGCCACAGGCGCCATTCCCTCATCTATTTTGATATCCATATTTTCCCACAGATGTTGGAGGTTTTCAAACACTAGTTTTAAAATATGCTTTCTATCTATTTCTATTTTTTCTTTATTTTTCTAATTTTTCTTTTCTTTCTTTCTTTTTTTTCTTTTTCTTTTTTTTTTTTTTGAGACAGAGTCTGAGTCTGTCACCCAGGGTAGAGTGCTGTGGAGTTATTATAGCTCATAGCAACCTCAAGAGGTTTTGCCTCAGGCTCCCAAGTAGTTTGGGACTACAGGCACCTGCCACCATGTCCACCTAATTTTTTTTTTAATTTTTATTTTTAGTAGGGATGGGAATCACACTCTTGCTTAGGCTAGTCTTGAACTCCTGAGCTCAAGTTATCCACCCGCCTCAGCCTCCCAGAGTGCTAGAATTATAAGCATGAGCCACTGTGCTAGCTCCTCCTTTTTCTTTTCTCCTTTTGAAAATTTCTGTAATGCAAAAGCTAACTCTTTTGGTAGTGTCTTATAAGTCCTATAGGCCTTTCTTACTATTTTTCTTTTTTTCCTCTGAGTCGAGAATTTCAAATGACCTGTTGTGGAGATCTCTGATTCTTTTGCTTGATTTAGTCTGCTGTTAAAATTCTCCATTGCATTTTTTTAGCTCAGTGTTTTATTTTGTTTTGTTGGCTCTAAAATTTCTTATTAGTTCTTTTGTTTGTGCTTATTTTCCTTATCTTTGTTAAACTAATTTTGTTTGTGTTTTGTTTTCCTGATTTAATTACACCTTTATCTGTGTTCTCTTGTAACTAGCTAAAATTTTTAGAACAATTATTTTGAATTATTTGTTAGGGAATTTGTGGTTCTCCACTTCTAGTAAGTTACTAGAATTATTGTATTCCTTTGGTGGTGGTGTTTCCTTGATTCTTCCTGATCATTGTAGACTTACATGGTCACCTCTTCCAGACTTTATGGATTGACCTTGTATGGATAGATCTTCATCTGTGGGTAAAGGAGGGGTACTGGAGTGCTCTGTGGCATCAGGCCCCAAGTGCAGGGATGTGTTGTGCTCTGGATCTGGAGGAGGGTGCAGCGACTCATCAGTTCAGATAGCTTGGGACTGTAATATCAACAAGACAGCAAGAGCTGTGTGAAGGTGTCTGTGGTGGCTTCAAGGGCTCCTGGAGTCTTTGGTGGCACATCACACTCCAGTGGTGAGGGATAGAGGCTAGCAGTGTTGGATCTGGGCCCAGTGGTGTGCATGTACTTGGCTGGAAGGGCTCGCTTCTGGTGCATGTATCGTGACAGGGTCCTGCTGTAGAAACCCACATGACAGCTGGGGCAGGGGCCAGAGGCAGTTGCTGCAGCTGGCTCAGGGCACATGTGCAGTGGTGGGTGCTGGTGGCATGTGCACACATGGCTGAAGGGATGAGGGCTGGTGCAGTCTCCCACCTCAAGTTAGACTGAGGATGTGAGCCCACAGAACTATTGGAGCTGGAGCTGGTGGCATGCAGGTTCAGGACTGTAGGGACCTGGCTGTGGAACCTGGCAGCGGAGGTTGAGATTAGCTTTGTGCATGCTCAGCTGTGGGTGCCTGCATGGTAGTGGTAGACAGGACTGCCAGTGGGGTCTTAGGATGTTTGCCGCTGTGTGCATAATGGCTGCAGGGGGTCCCAGGATTAAGGTGCACACAGTGACACTTGTTGAGGTGGCTCAAGAGAGGAGGGCAGGAAAGAGACATCTGCAGTCTGCAAAGGTAAAAAATGATGTGGATCTTGCTGGCAAGAGCTGTAGGTTGTCCACAGCAGCTATGCTGTCTGTTGGTTTCTTGAAGGCTAAAGATGCTGAGTCCTCTGTGACGCAGTGGCAAACACTAGAGTGTGCAGCAGTGCGAGCTGTGGGGTGTGCACAGGTGTTGACGTCCTCAGCAGTGAAGGACATGGGGACAACGGTGTGTCCTGCTACATGACTGACACTGACAGCCCTTTCCCCCCTTCTGTGTTCCTAGCTGTATCAGGTATCTCAGCTCTGCCAGTCTCTCTAGAGATTGGCTGGATTGAAACTAAAGTGGGTCCTTTGGCCAGTGCCTTGAAAGGCAGGGGAGCTGGATGTTCATCCTGTTCTCCTTTTCCCGGGTAAGGTGAACTCATGGGCTGGGGAGTTCTCTCTTATCAATGAGCTATGCCAGATGGGGGATGGGATGATGCTAGCACAATAAAATTGCTCTTTTAAAAAATGTTTTTTTCAGTTAGTGTTAGGTGTTTGCTCTATTCTGTTACTGCAGCTTCTTAACTGGACTCCTGGGCTCTCCCAGAGCTGTTTTCATTTGCCATAGCTATTATTATTTTTCTGTGGCAGAATGAAGGCTGGAAGTTTTCACTGTGTCAACTTGCTGATGTCCCTTCTATTTAAATATTTTTAACGTGGGGTGTGTGTGTGTGCCTCTAACATAACGAGAGTGTGTGTATATCTCTAACATAACGAGATCTTCATTTTGCACATACTTTGTGGAAAGAAGACTGAAGAGAGGGAAATATCATCGATTAGTTTAGAGAGCATTGTAGAAGATTAGGTACATAAATTGGCAGCTTGCACTGGGTAGTATGGTCGGCTGAATGACAGGCCCCCAAAGCTTTCTGTGTCTGAATCCCTAGGACCGTGAATGTGAATCCCTAGGACCGTGAATGTTATCTCACATTGTAAAAGGGACTTGGCAAAGATAATTAGGCTAAACTTCTCGACATGGAGAGATTGTCCTGGATTATTGACGTGGGCCTAGTGTAAATACTGGGTCCTTAAAGGAGTCTGGCAGGATGCTCAGAATTACAGTAGAAGATAGGACAACAGAAGCAAGACATTGGAGTAAAGCAGGGGAGGGACACAGGTCAAGGAATGCAGATGCTTTTTAGGAGCTAAGAGAAGCAAGAAAAGGGAGTGTAATTTCAACCCCTGCTGAAGGAACCAACCCTGCAGACACCTTAATTTTAAACTTCTTATCCCCATACTGTAGGATAATAAATTAGTGTTTTAAGCCACCAAGTTTGTGGTTATTTGTAGCGTTTGGAAAGAGTAAGAAAGGACTAGAAGTAGTACAAGGGAGACTGATAAACATTAACGTATTCAAGAGACTTTAGAAAGTGAAACTGACATGTTATGACAGAATTTGCAGATGTGGGGCAGCCCAGGGCAATCTTCAGTATTAGTTCTTCTTATTCAGATGATATCATCCCAGGCTTTGGGTGAAACTTAGTTTCATATCAAACTTAGTTTTATCTCAAACACTAGTTTCTGCATACAAGGTCCTAGATAATAACAATTCAATTTTATATGCAAGTTAGTAAATTAACTAACAGTAACGTTTTGAGGGTCACAGGATCTGATTAACAGGCAATAATAACTGAAAGATAATAGTTGGGATGATTTTAGATGAAGATTCCAAGTAAGCATCTTTCTTGGAATAAATAACTTTATATTCTGGTGGCATGGGGGTGTTCTTTATATGCTTCCTGTAGCAATTATTAGAGGCTGCCCTCTAAAGAATATTTTATTAACTCTAATTGTCCCAATTACCTTGCAGAGATTTCTAATTGCAAAACCTCAGCACTGAATTATGGGTGTGCCGGGGTTTCTGCTTTGGGCAGGATTTGGCAGGATCTAGGATGCCAGAGCTCTTGGGATGGCAAACTGCCTCTCTGAGAGTGTCATAAGATAACTCCTCTATATCATGAAGATTCACATTTCAATTGTAAGAGGGACTTCACCTAACAAATGCAATCAGCATAACCTAGTTTCTTGTATGCTCAATGAATCCTCAACAATAAAAAAACAATAAGAAGAAAATAAAAAGAAAGATTCACATTTCATGGGAAAAAGACTGGAAAGCACTGACCCTTGGTCTTCTTTCTCCCGGTGTCTCTCATGGATACCTTACATCAGGTCCCCTGTGGTGACATGGGGTGATGATGCTGACAGTCGTTAACCCACACTGTCTCCCTAGGCATTCTGAAGTTCCCTCCCTGCTAATCTACCACTTCAGTTCAGCTTTCCACCATCTCTTGCCTAAGTCAATGTGATGGTTTTTGTGGTAACACTGTTGATTATCCATCCAAGAAATATTTCTCTTTTTTATTTCTATGTTGCCAGAGCTTGATGCCAGGAAATACCAGACACACTTTTCCACTTTCCCCTGTTGCTCAACCACAAGATAAGACTCAGTTCTGGACAATGGGACCTGGTGGAAGTCTGTTTGCAGGCAAATGTGAAACATTTTCCTTCCTGATGAACGGAACCCTGAGGAGAAGCCTTCCTTTTCTGTTCCTGGGCTAGAATGTTGATGTGTAAGACTGAGGCCTGTACCTACTGTGGCCATCAGGAGATGGCTAGGAGGAGAAAGAGAGCATTGCAGTGAAGCCAGTCCTGAGCTCTGATGCAACCCTGGAGCTAATTTCCTTATGTTCTTATTTCCTATTATTTGTGAAAAATAAACTCTTTCTGTTTAAGCAGCTCTCAGCTGGGGTTTTTGTTACTTGCAGCCAAAAGCATTCCAAACAGACAAAGCATTCAACCTTTCCAAAGTACAGACTGGATCATATCACCCCCCCAACTTAGTGTCCGATGTCCTCCTTTGTCTCCACATCACATGCAGCCTTATCTGACCTCTGACTTCCTTTCCAGCTATTATTCTTTTATATTTAAGGCAATGGTCCCAATGAATTATCTATGGTTCCTGAAAGACATTTGACTCTTTAATACCCTTTAGACTTTGCCTTAAAACCACTCTCTCTTTTTGTAATTTTCCCTAAATTAAAATATCCCCTTAACCAATATCCATCAGTAAAATACTCACTTTCAAGACCCAGCTCACTCATTCATCTCTTTCATGGTGAAGCTTTCCTAGCCACTATCTTCTTCTTCAGGTAGAGCTGTCTACTCTCTTCTTTACCCCTGAAGTCTACAAAGGAGTATTCAGGACTTCCAGGGTAGAATATATAACACGTGTTTCATTTATTTATCATTTCTTATTTAATTATCATCTCTGGCTTCCCAGCATCTAACAAAATACCTGTAACATAATAGATGCTCAATAAATGTCTGCATTTAAGAAAATGAATGTAAGATAATTTTGTATTGTAGAATAACCATTGGCATATATTTTAAAATTTATTTAAAGCATTCTCTTCTACTTTATCTCTCATTTCTAATAAGCTATAATATTTTGAATTTGGAAACCACATATTTGAAAATGATAAGGAAGGACATTTTTTATTTTGCACACCAGAATTGACTCTACTTCTGAAATTTGTATACAATGCATTTCTTGCTCTTTTGCAGAAAATAAAAAAAGGATTTCTTTCCTATCTTTGTTCATATCAGGCCTTGAAATAAAATAAGAAAGGAGAAATAAGATTATCAAATAACATTTTAGGATTGTTATTAAAAGAGAAAAGAGTCATGAACTTTATCCAAACCAATAAATACCTTGCAGAGTTTAGTTTAATACTGCACCATGTCATTTCCCATGGGAGAATATGTTTTTCTCTTTTTAAACCTCCATATAACATGAGCCTATTTTTCAGGGAAATTTGCAAAAGAATGCTTCTGCTTTCCATACAGATTGCCTGACAATCTGGGTGGGGTTGGACAGGTGATAGACATTTTTAGGGTCTGCCTGAGGAGAATTTGAATTGGAGATGCATTAATTTGGTATGAAGGGATAGACATATGTATTTTGTAGCTACATCTGTATCTAATTAAGGAACTTCTCATTCTTCTCATGTGGGAATGGCTTCTAGGAATTCTTTTACCTGCAATTTAGCTAATTCCCTGGAGCACGTGATGGGAAGGTATAGGACCGAGATGATATCTTATTAAATAGCATGAGTTTTTCCCACAGCATCCAGGGCAGGATTAGTAGTAGAGGAGAAAACAGTTTGGAATGATGGAGACTGAAGTTAGTCTAATGGGAAAGAAAAATATTATAGAAGTTAGTAGAAAGTTAAGTAAATGCAAATAATATTTTCCCTGAATTTTGTAACTTTTGTGATTTCTGTAAGTGTTTTAATTTTTTGCTGATTAGTATTAGAATCTTAACCAGTGTTTACATTTTATACTTAATTTTGTACTTGTTATGTGGTGTTCTTTCCACAAGAAGGATTCTTCACATTGTATATACTTGGGGCTCTATAAAAACCAGAAACTTCCTTTGATAAGCTTATTCTCAGAATAAAACTTCCCTAGACATCACGTGGAATTAAGATTGCTAGTAATTTTGTTTTTATGTGATGTTTTGATATGTAATATGTTTCCCTAAAGTTTTATTTTGATAAGATTTTCCATAGAATTTCTAGAGAAAATTCAGGCTGTTCCCTGTAAATTGGGCTTAAGTTTTTTAAAAAAGACAACATATTTTAATTTTTATTCACCATTACTACTCAGATATAGAGCCAGGTATTGTGCCATAGAAGGCACAGCTAGCATTTTGTCAGATTGGATAGGCAAGTAGAGGAAAAACTCATTATACCAAACATCATAACTGAACTTTGTCATTATTCATTCAATGTTTTTCTATACTATTCATTGTACAGTGCTATTTTTTATTTAAGTTTTTCTTTGCCCTAACATTGTCAGCTTTTCTACCATGGAACACTTGGTAGAAATGATTCTACTAATTGTAGAAATAAAATGTAAATCATTCTATAATTTTTAGGGGAGGGCCTCTTATTGAATATTTTTATATTTGAGAATGAATCTAATTTTGATTCCCTGAATTTATTTAGCTATAAGTTATATGTAGTATTTAAATTTTAAATGCTGAATCATCATAGGCAGCCATACAGCTATGCTCATAAAGCAGAGTGCTGAGCAGCACTGTAGGTATTTTCAAAAATGCTTCTGCTGTAATAAAGCTATTAGTGTTTAGAACTCTGGCATAGTTTTATATTAGTTCAAGTATCTTCACCTTATTTCAACCTATGACCCTTAGCTGCTGATAGCAGGGAGCAGAGTTACCTCTGGGATCTAAAGCAAAGTTTGGGGAACCAGTGTGTAATACTGTTTTGTGGTCTTCTGGAATGATTCCTTTTATCCCTCTGCCTTCCTGTTTTTGTGTCATATGTTCTCTTCCATCATATGTTCTAGAAGGTTTCGGCAAAGTGTCATTGCGGGGAACCCCAACACAGGTTTCTGGATGACCCAAGGTAGTTTTGATCGATATCATCTCTCGTTTAATTTGTATTTTAGAACTAAATTTGCCTTTAGAGAGGAATAACTTTCCTCTATCATGTGATGCTTGATCTTTGCAAGTGAAATACAATAGCATGAATTTAATACTGTCACCTGACACATCATAAGATCATCACACTTGTCAAATAATTGGTTTTATTAGCTCTAATGAAGAAAAATATTATGCATTGAAACATGAAATCACCCATTTATTTTTTCATTAAAAACATTTATTTATTTATTTGTTTATAGACAGAGATGGAGCTCTTTATGTTGCCCAGGCTGGTCTTGAACTCCTGGGCTCAAGCAGTCATCCTGCCTCAGCCTCTTGAATAGCTGAGACTTGCCTCAGTCTTATTTTCAACATTTAGTTTAAAAACCATGTATCAGACCAAGAAATCATATTAGTCTTAACAATTCAGTATTGGGTGGGATTTACCCAGACATTCCATTAAAAGAATTACAATATTATTAATTGAGGCAGGTTTAGAAATGCAATGGTAGATGTGGTTTTAGGAAGGAACTGTATTAATGCAAGGTTTTTAACCAGTTTCCTCAGCTATGTAGCTGTAGGTATAAGCCCTATGACACCCGTCTTGTATTTTCAAAAAACCCAAATAAATAAATTCTTCTTCTTTGCAGTTTTTGGCTGGGGCTGGGTCTGAACCCACCACTTCAGGCATGTGGGGCCAGTGCCTACTCCTTTGAGCCACAAGTGATGCCCCAATAAATAAATTCTTTAAGCAAGTGAAATACTAATTTTCTTTAAGCAAGCAAGTGAAAGCAAGTGAAATACTTAATTTCTTTAAGCAAGTGAAATACTTAACTTTGAGATGAACTATCTACTTATTTTTTATTCATGAATTATTCAACACATATTTATTGAATTCCAACTATGTATTGCTGGGGAAATTCGGAGAGGCCTGCATTACAGCGAGGAACATCAGAGTGTATTTCTTGGTATTGTAAAGCCCATTTAGAGAGAGTTCCATTGACATGCAGGGTCTGTAAGACCAAGTGCTTTGAAGTCACTGCAATAATATTTTAGGAAGGGACGTGATTTGTTTGAAGGCATCTTCCCTCCGTGCTATATCCCACGAGAGCTTTCTTAGGCAACAGTAATAACATCTTAAGCAAGAGCAAAGCAAGTTAATGAGCTTTTCTGGTAACGTAAATTGGTGTCAAGAATGAAAATGAGGTGCTTACGTCTTTCACCACGCCCCAGAGCCAGGGTATTTAAAGAGGGCTCTGAGACCAGGAATCCATCCCACTGAGGACACACATCCCCTGCTACCCACGCTCTCCACTCCCGCCACCATGCACTGCAACAACTTCTCCGACGCCGTCTTCCCGGGCTGCTACTGGGGCAGCTTCGGCTACCCCCTGGGCTACAGCGTGGGCTGTGGCTTTGGCAGCACCTACTCCCCGGTGGGCTACGGCATGGGCTACGGCTACAATGGCTGCGGGGTCTACAACTTCAGGAGATACTGGCCATTTGCTCTCTACTGAACCTGCTGAAATCCCTTTGAAGGCTGAGCAGCCCATCTCCAGGTTCCTCCTGTCTTCATCTGCTCATCAAGCTCCGAGTCCCGCGTTTCTCACCAGCACTAACATCCCAAAGGGCAGAAAAGAAAAACCAGACGCTGCCTCCAGCTGCCTTCCCTGGATGGTGTTTGTTGGGACGTTTTCAGAAAATTGACACTCAACTTGACATCTATTCCTTTTGAATTTTTCATAGCACTCATGGCTCTTGTCATGATGTTGTGGATATGTCTGCCAAAATCTCAATAAACTTGTCTCAACTAGCATAATAGTCGTACCTGGGAGTGGAGTTTTTCTTTCTGGGTGTGTGTCTATATTTTCTGGTACCCGGAGTGAGAAGCAAGTGGATTTTATTTTTCTTATACGGGCATTAGTGGCAGTGAGAAGGCAGATGATTTTTGATTTTGTATAATAAGCATACAAGAATGAGGGTTGTTGGCAATGAAAAAAAAAGTTGCCTGTCTGTACCTTCCCAGAACTTTATGACACCCACTTCCAATCTAGGAGGTCATTCATTGTTTAGGTTCCTGACTCATTTCCTGATTTCTGCCTCTCCCCCAAAAAACTCAACATAAGAGAGAAACTTCTAAAGTTATTCTCATGTTAGTGCAGATGAAACCCACTGTGTTCCTTCTCCCAGGGTTTGTAGAATAAAATACCACATCCCCTACTTAAGGATTCTGCAGCATTAAGAAATAGAGATGCTATAGACATATCTTGGGAATCTGAGAGTCTTTTAGGTGAAGGGATAAATCTCTTAAATCAAACACCTGAAGTTTGAGACATATAAAGTGTCTGCTTTATAGCTTAGAAGCACCCAGGTTAGACACAATGACGGAAACCCTGATCTTTGTGGAATTAATACATGATAGTGAGTTTCAGTCTTAAAAGACAGGAACTGTCACAAATAGTAATTTCTGAAGATTTATCAGCCTTCCTCTGTGTTCCTTTAGGGAAGAAAGCAATATTCCTTTTATAAGTCAAATCAACAATGTCTCAATCCTGCTGAAAACGTTTCATGTATAATACAAATAGTTTTGGTGACAGCAGGATTCAGCTTAACTTTGCCTTTTTATTGAATATCTACAAGTGGTTGTATTGGCCTGTAATCCACTTTGCAGAGATTGTTTTGGAGGACAGTATTTTTTCCACTGTATTTCATCCAATATATTTTTTAACAGTTAAGAAAATATGGCCAGACACTGGCTCATATCTATAATCCTAGCACTCTGGGAGGCTGAGGCAGGCGGATTGCTTGAGCTCATCCTGAGCAACACCAAAGACCACTGTCACTATTAAAAATAGAAAAACTGAGGCAAGAGGATTGCTTGAGCCCAACAGACTTGAGGTTGTTGTGAGCTACGATGACATCATGGTATTCTTCCCAAGTTGACAGAATGAGACTCTGACTCAAAAAAAAAAAAAAAGTTTAGCAAATAACTTGTTGAAAAATATTCAATTAACTGATTATTTTCTTTTTTCTGGTTTAAAAGTAATCGACATTTTTAGAACCAATAAGATCTCCAGTTCAAAGTTTTTAGCAGCCACATATTAATTTATGCTGAGAATAGTGAATTAAACATAAAAGTCAAGATAGATTAGGAAAGAAAAGAACAACTTTCACGCATTAGAGTGTTACATTGAAATTAAAAGGTATCAGTCTGTTTGGAAATGACTTTGTGCTTGTAAAGACCTTAGAGAGCATCTAATTCAGTGTCTCTTTCTTTCTCCTTCCCTCCCTCCCTTCTTCCTTCGTTCTTTCCTTCCTCTCTCTCTCTTTCTCTCTCTCCTTCTCTCTCTCCTCCTCCTCTCCCTTGCCCTCTCCTTCTTTTTCCTCCTCTCCTCTCCTCTCCCCTCCTCTTCTCTTCTCGTCTTGTCTTTTCTTTCTTTGAGTTTCACTCTATTACCCTGGGCAGAGTCCCATGGCATCAGCCTAGTCCCCAACCTCACACTCCTGGGCTCAAGTTATCCTTCTGTTTGAGCTTCCTCAGTAGCTGGGACTACAGGCACCTCCTACCATACCTGGTTTAATTCAGGGTCTCTGAAACTGAGGTATGCAGGAGAATGCCTTGGGCAGCTGTCAATATATCTTACCCCCCAGGATTCTAACTTGGTATATCTGGGGTGATGTCCAGAAATATAAATTTTTAGAAGCATTCTAGAGCTTCCAGAACAGGTGGCCTGAAACTCATACTTTAAGCGGTCCTTTCAGGTTCTCTCTCTCTCTCTCTCTCTCTCTCTCACACACACACACACACACACACACACACATTCCTTTATTTAGAAAATGAATCTTGATAAAGGAAAGTCATTTACTCAAAGGTGTCTAGCACATCTCAACAGACAAGAACAGACAAAAGACCATTCTTTATATTCTCCAAGATGTAGAGGGTATATAATAAAGGATAACATCTGTGTTTAGAGCTTTTCAACCAGAGTTAACATGTGGCTGCCACAAAGTTTCAACTGGAGACTTTACTGGCTATAACAATGCCTACGCTTGTGAAGAAAGGTTGGGTACCCAGTAGTCTGGTGCTGATTCAGACTGCTGAGCCATGACCTGCTGAAGGTACCAAGCACATTGGAGGGTTTTGTACATTCACAGCTCCTATTCGATAGGAACCGTGTTCTTCATCACTGAACGTCATTTGGTGATTTTTTTTTTTAACTGATATTTAGCTCTGTCACCTGTGGATCTTTCTCTCATGCTAGATAACACTCTTGGAAATTCCAATGGGATGATCTTCTATGGGGGCCGAAAAATTGGATTTAAAATGAATTTTTTTTTTTTGAGACAGAGCCTCAAGCTGCCACCCTAGGTAGAGTGCTGTGGCATCACAGCTCACAGCAACCTCCAATTCCTGGGCTAAGTGAGTCTCTTGCCTCCGCCTCCCAAATGCTGGGACTACCGGCACCCGCCACAATGCCCGGCCATTTTTTGGTTGCAGCCGTCATTGTTGTTTGGCGGGCCCGGGCTGGATTCGAACCCGCCAGGTCAGGTGTATGTGGCTGGTGCCTTAGTCCGCTGAGCCACAGGCGCTGAGCCTAAAATGAATTTGTTTTTATGGCATTAATTTATAACCATTACAGGGTCCTTTTATCATTGCTCTTTTTCTTTTTTTCTTGAGACAGAGTCTTACTTTGTCACCCTGGTGACATGAGTGTCATTATAGCTTACAGAAACCTCAAACTCTTGGACTCAAGTGATCCTCCTGCCTCAGCCTCCTGAGTAGCTAGGACTACAGGTGCTTACCACAACATCTGGCTAATTTTTCTATTTTTGGTAGAGATGGAGTCTTGCTTTGCTCGGGCTGGTCTCAAACTCCTGAGCTCAGGTGATCCACCAACCCTGGCCTCCCAGAGTCCCAGAATTACAGGTGTGAGCCACTGTGCCTGGCCAATTTATCATTGTTTTTGTTTTTTCTTTCAGCTTCATCTATTTGTTTTGAATTTAGAAACTAAAGTAACTCACCTATATTTATATAGAATTCATACAATGAAAATAAAAAATAGCACATTACAAGTACATTTAAGGGAAGAGTAGAAAGAACATTTGGTGTTGCATTTTGGATCAGCGGTAGTCCTTGGAGAGTACAATTAGGTACTTATTTCTGGTTGTAGAGGAGCTTTGGTATTAAGCTGAGCCCTGTACATAGCAGAACCTCAATATATATGACTTCATTACCAGACACATTTCCTCAATTAACTTGAAAAGGGTATTAAACTTTTATTTGCTAACATCTTGTGTTAGCATTCTTTAGTTCATAGCCATTTGTGGATTGAAAGCATAATGTCTGTGCATTTTATGACTTGGGTTCATCTCACCAAGTCACACATGAAGTATTGCTTTGCTTTTCTACTTTACCATTAATTGTTTATTTTTCCTAATTACTTGTAAAACCAAACTATTTTTATTGGCGATTTCCCTGGTGAAGGCATCCTGTAGAACTGAGAAACATGACTTTAATGTTAAAGACAGCTGATCTATATAAGAACATTCTAGAGAGACCCCTAGTAAGTCCAATAAGACTACCAGACCCTATTCATTGGGCTTCCCAATTCCTAACTCCTCAGAAGTGATCATTCACTAGCAGCAACTGAATACATAAATGGTAATTCATATTTACTCATTTGATTCACAAGGGAAGGTTAAAATCTCACGGAATTTTTTTTTTTTTTTGTAAGACAGAATTTATTCACAGAAAAGAAAGAAAAGAATACAGAAAACATTAAGGCATCTGTTAGAGGGAGAAAATTCTAGTGGGGAGAGAGAAGCTCTCTCCGTTTCTCTCCCAGTCTTTCC
>CAUYON010027042.1:0-18348 GCA_963573935.1 Arctocebus calabarensis | reverse complement strand
AGTGATCAAGGAAATGCCATGAAGGATATCTGTAACAGTATGATCAAAATATTTCTGAATGTATATGAATCGTGCCCTGTGATTGCACCAATGTACATAATTATGATTCAATAAAATTATTAAAAAAAAAAAAAAAAAACTGCATCTGAGACTCACAACGCCTGGTGCAGCCCTCCTGTGCACTGGTGCAGCCCTGTGATGGGCTCTCTTTGCTGTCTACCTTAGTCTGGGCTGGGGGTCTGCTTGGCAAATCTCAGCGGGCACTGATGGAAATCAGTGAACAAGACCACCCCAACAGGTCTAAGCTGGAGAATATGCCCCAAATTCTGAGATGCAGTCCCCTCTGGGACTAGGCCTCTGCACCAAGGAGCTTTGGAAAATTTGGCAAAGAACTGAGAACTCCAGATGGGAGGCATGAGAGGGGAGGAGACAAATCCCCACCCTCTAAACCATAGTCCACAGGAGCCTCATAACCAACTGCACACTTTACCCACAAAGCCAGTTTCTGAAGGGCCTGCTTAGACCGAGCTGCCAGCCCCTATCACTCCCCAGTACTCGAAGTCCCTCATTGCTTCGATGGGAAGCTTAGAAAAGGTAAAGGACTCGGGTGCAGTCATGCAGATTGTTAGAAGTACTAAGGGACAGCTGGCCAGGGCTCAGCCCCACACCCACCCGCCCCCGGGGCCCTCCCTAACCCTGCGCCCATTCTCCCCCAGCCTCAGAGTGGTAAAGGTTTGATCACCTAAACTCCCTGCCCAGTGTCTCCACCCCACATAAGGCAAACAAGAGAAAGGTGAGTCACGCACGCTCACTTTACGGGGAGCACAATTCCCTGTGCCTGGCAGATCTGGCTCCAGCCATCTGGGAATTTAGTCGTCATCTCTCTCAGGAAGTACACTCATTCCCCAGCTGTGCTCCACACACCTCCTCTGCGTTCACAAAGGACTTTGTGTCTGCCACCATCTGAAATGTGATCATGTCATAATAAGATGATCTGTTTGCTCAAGTGTCTTCCTCATTAAAAGTTCAACTCTGTGAGAGCAAAACCCTGTGACCCTACTGATCTGTATGGTTCACGTATTTTACTTATGTCATCTAACTGAATCCTTGTAAAAACACTTATTGTCCCAATTCTACAAATGAGGAGGTTGAGGCACACAGAGGCGACAGAACCTGGCTAAATTACACAGCTAATTACATGAGCAGCAGAAATCAGACTTAAACCCAGGCGGTGGGACTCCCAGGAGGGACTCTGCTGTTCTGTTCCTTGCACATTGGATTAAGTATTTCATCCTTACGTATCAGTTAAAAGACCTTGGACTTTTGGGAGAGACTATTTATAACTAGATAAAAGAGTAGATTTGTGATGTCATTTCCAGACCTAACATGCATGGCTACCACAGGATCATTCACCACGTTCACGTGACTTCCAAGTGCTATTATCAGTATCTCTTGCCTGGGAAATTTTCTTCCAGAATCAACTGGAATAGGCCCATGTGCAATAGACCAGAATGCCAAGGAGGTAACAGTTTATGGGAACAGCCCTCAACCTACGAATCTAAGGTGTGGTATATAAACGTCCCAGCTCCCTGATGCCTCGGATGGCACCTGGGTCTGCAGTTTTTTCTGCAGGGCCCCACAGGGTAAGCTCCAGTCGTCTGCTGTGGCAGCTGGCTTGGCAGCACCCCTCCACCAGCTGCCTTCCTCCCCTGTGTCACTTCCTCCTTCCCTAGCAGTGCTCCCCATATTTCCCAAATAAGCTATTTATATTTTTGTCCCAGCTGCTGTGTTATACAACCCCAGCAGGCCCGAGTCCCACTGCGGTCTGTGTAAATGCACTCCCTGGGATTGGGGCTAGTCTGGGGGCCCACCAGAGAATGGTTCTCTCTGTCCCCTCTCCTAGTTAGCTATCGTCCACGCAGATCCCCAGAAACCTGCCATGCGCTCAGCGATATGAGCACGAGGCTGTTGCTTTATTTCCTTCCTCTACCTGACAGGTCTAGCTCCCAACAATCTACAAATGTACTGATCAGAAGAGTGTGACTGTCATTGCCATTTGTGTGGCTGGGAGAACAAAGGAAAGGTGGATGAGGAAACCCCGTAGATAATGTAGAATGGTAAAAGAAGACGCAGAGCGGGGCAAGGGGGGTGGAATTACACAACCAGGAGTGGACAGTTGCCCCTAAACAGAAATTCAACAGACAGCGAATGGGTGAGAAGCAACCTGTACTCTGAACTTTCACTTCTTTTAAAACCCTCAATCCTCAGTGGCCTGAACAGCAATTACCCAGATACGAACATCCTCAAAGCATTGCCTGACAAAGTGAAAAGACTAGAGAAATTCAGTTTAAGAGAGTCAAAACTGGGTCCATAAACCATAACCCCTCTTCACTAGGTGCATTCATTTTTTTTTAAGCCTTGCCGCTGTCTAAATATTTATTTGAAGAGAAAACAATTTCCTCGATAGGTTTCAAGGTGAGTCTCTGCTACGCAAGGGAATTAGGCTCTTGCTTGACAGGCTTTAATGAAGAATAACGAATGAAAAGAAAAACCTGGCTATATACACAACCCTCGTGCAGAGTTTGAAGCACAGTTTGGACCATTTGAACTTCTAGAGAACTCGTGTTTCTCAGCTTACATCACATCACCCATATATATTCCGGAGACATCGATTCATCACCAAGATGTCTGGGCCGGAACAGCAGTAGGCAGCCTGTAGCTTCACGTGTGCAAGAGAACTTCTAGGTGTCTGTGGGTAAAGGGTTACTAAAACCATTTTTATTCTATTTGAGAATTTGACCCTCAGTTAACTCTCCACCTTGTCCCCTAACTAACTTGACAAAAACCGTGTCAGCTCTGTTGCCTGGCCACATCTCTGAGGATGATAATGACTCCTGATGGGTCATCTGCACCTGGACTAGGCCACAAATGATCCGGAAACAGCCGATGGGAGGTGCTATGTGAGGTCCTGCTGTTGTGGGGCAGGAGGCTTCTAAATCAGGGATGCTTCATACCCACCCGATTGAGCTTCGTTCCTTGCATGGAGGGTCGAATCGAGTCCTGAGCAGGAGGCTTCTAAATCAGGGATGCTTCATACCCACCCGATTGAGCTTCGTTCCTTGCATGTGGAGGGTCGAATCGAGTCCCTCCCGAGCAGGTGGGAAGACAGTGAGAAAAGTGGCTGCAAATTGCCCGCGCAGGGGGCGCTGACACTGCCTTTGACCCTCTGCGGTTCCTACAGCATTCTGAGCAGGCTGAGGGTAAGGGTGCCTGTGGTCACCTAAGAAGAAGGTGCCCTGGTGGACACGGCAGTATCTACGCACAAAATCATCCTCTAACCCACAAAATACTATTTCTTATAAAAGCCAACACTTAAGATGAAATAACCACAGACTTTCTCTTATACCTGCCCCTTTACCACAGCACCCATGCTAAAAAACAAAAAAAAATTATATACACACACCCCACTAGTCATTACCAACTATGAATCATTTCTCGCCCTACTCTGAGCTCTGTCCTCTGTGCACTACCCTCCATCGGCCCCTCCACGCACCAGGCATCACCAGTCACGATGCTTTTCGTACCATTCGTCCTTCTGGTTCACTTTCAATTCAACCGCAGCTGGCTTTCTTTCTAGCCAGTTTTCCTGTGGTTGTCTGCTCACACTTTATTTCCGACTCTTCCTCTGCTCCCACATCAAAATCTAGAGCTTCACAACCGTGTCTGTTTGGTTTCCTCCCAACGAGTTTTCATCCTAACTTATCTCAACCTTCCCTTTGTCCCTGGAAGAATGTCTTACTGTACTGCCAAGAACATGCTGTGTTTTAGGAATTTTGCTTTCCTTTGTTGAAGCCTTGCATCATTCTTCCCGACCAGGACAATCCATCCCCTCCCCAAAAAAAGAGTAAATGTTCAGAAAATAAACCTGTACATATGGCAGAGATGTCAAATGGCCCGGTTTGTCATAGGCTTGTGCTTAACATTAAAAATCCTTCTGTCGAAGAGGAGGGGGGGAGCGGAGGGGGGATATGGGCGGGGGGGAGAGTATTTGGGGGACCTCACCTACTGTGCAGATGCAATGGTACATTTCAAAACTATTAAGAAATGAGTATTGGGTGGCACCTGTGGCTCAAGGAGTAGGGCGCTGGCCCCATATACCAGAGGTGGTGGGTTCAAACACAGCCCCGGCTGAAAAAAACTGCAAAAAAAAAAAAAAAGAGAGAGAGTATAATTGTGATGGACGTGTTACTTAGTTCAATGTAAACATTTCATGTTGTATATCAAAGCAGTACCCTGAACCCCATAAATGCATCAATGTACAAAGTTATGATTTAATAAAAAATAATTAATAAAAAATAAAAATAAAAATCCTTCTGTCCATATCTTTTATTTTCTCCTATTATCTTAAAATAGTTTTTCACAAGGACCTCCCAGAATACAGAAATAAAGGAAAAAAAATTTAAATGCAAAGGGCTCTCAACAGCTAAACTGACGGTGCTTGGACAACACTATTTACTATGTGCCTGGGCAAGGCATGCGCCTGTGGGTCTTCACAGCCCCCTACAGATGCAAGACTGGGATTCCAAGCGCTCGAAATACCTGAAGGGAGAGACATGCAATCCTGGAGAACTCGCTGAGAACAAGATGCCCAAATGAGAATGGGACTGGGTGGCAACTGGGAGTTTTCTTTCTGAGAAAGAAATAGTGAAACTCTATAGGTACTACCAAGAATCAATTAAAATTAAGAACTTATCTCAAATATTACATATAGTTATTGCACTTCCATTAATGGCACATTTAAAGACTGTCCTAAATCATAGAACTCCAACAGTTTAAGGGTTTCAGCTAATGTAGATAAGTTTTTAAATCCTATATAGAACAAAAGGCTAGAATTCCTCTTTTATGCAGTATCCCATTCCCATATGCCTTAAAATGTGGATCCAGAAGGCCAAGCAGGGTGGTTCGCTCCTGTAATCCTAGCACTCTGGGAGGCTGAGGCAGGAGGCTCCCTTGAGGTCAGGAGTTGGAAATCAGCCTGAGCAACAGCGAGATTCCATCTATACTAAAAATAGAAAAACTAGCCAAGCATGGTTGTGTACACCTGTAGTCTTAGCTACTTGAGAGACTGAGGCAAGAGGATCCCTTGAGCCCAAGAGTTTGAGATTGCTATGAGCTATGATGCCACAGCACTCTACCCAGGGTGACACAGTGAGATACTTTCTCAAAAAAAGGAAAGACTTGGATCTTGGAAGTTATGACTCTCCACTGGCCCTTTGCTAGTGCTATACACCCATCATTGCTAGTGCAGCTCTGGGAAGGAAAAGCTGAACTGCTAATGCATACAGGAGCACCACAGCTTAGGAGCAGTAGCTATTGTTTTGTTTTTGCTTTGTCTGCTCTGTTTGACAACATTTAGACAAAGTTTAAAAAGTCAAAAAGTCAGCCAATACTAAAATCATTTGTCTAAAAATTTAAGTTGTTTTCAAATAAAAATTAAAATGCATTTCTGATATGCTAAAAAAAAATTAATTAATTAATTTAAAAAGTCAGCCAAGGAGGAAGACTGTTCAAAACAAAAGACTCTCTAGTTCCAAGTTCTTTCTGTTCATAGATAAATGAGGTATCCACTCACTAGTCTTTGTGCTTTTGTCTGGTTGACTTGAATTTAAAATATGTCATTCTAAGAATCTGATTACTTGGCCAGAGACATGATATCATTAATCACCAAAGTGCAATAAAATACTGCTCTGTTCAATGAGGCCCAACATACGGTCATCATCGCCGAACTTAACAACTGCCTAGAGACTATGTAAGTGCTTTATCATCACAAACCAGTCAAAGAAACTCCTGGAAGGAATAAATCCTTCAAATGCATGGCATCAGTCCCGCCTCACCTCTCAACATCCTCACTCTCTCTGCTTCAGTCGTTAACTTTATTTCATTTCCTCAAATGTTGCGAGACTTCTCTCATGTCTAGGTCTTTGAACGTGCTATTGCTTCTGCCTATAACATTCAACTCCTCGCTTGCCTCATTCCTCTTTCAGATCTCATAGCGGCATCACTTTTCTCAGGGAGGCCCTGCCAAGTCCCTCCCAGAGTCCCTCCCAGAGTCCCTCCCCAGCAGGGCACACTAAGTTAGTAAGTCATCACTCCGGATGTGTAAGTCCTGAGACTCAAGAGTTCAGGTAAGGAGGGGCCATCTCTGTTGTACCTGCCATTGTATCCCTCAGCCACAGCACTTTTCCTGGCACACAGGGGGACTCACAGAGATTTATTGAATTGACAAAACACTTAGAGGTAAAGTAAGATATAATCTGATTTGATATCAAATTTGTATGTGGCAACCCTACGTGGGCTGATAGAGTCAAGAGTCAGCTAGTGACAACAAAAGCACAAGAGCAGCCAAATCTTTACAAGTCCAAGAGCCAGGAAATTCTTCAGTCCTCGACATTAAAACCCAAATGTCAACTTGGAAACTTATGCCAGTAAATCCACCAAGAGATGAAGTTGTGAAAAGAAAAAAAAAAAAAAAGCAAGAAATGATCAGCCGTAATTCAATTTAAGGAAAGCCCAAGAAGCTGTGTGTGAGGCATATTGGTTTGTTCTTGGTTCTTTTCCAAGACACTGTGTAGGAGGCTTGGCGAGTGGGGATGATAGATGAAAAGGAGGAAATGTGCATAAATCTTGAATCAAAAATAAAGGAAAGCAAGTCAAGCCTTTGGAAGAGCAATATTCACAGGTAATACAAGAAGACCTTAAGTATTCAGAAGTGACCCAGGTCAGGAATAAAATAAAGGTCCAAAATATCAGTTCAGCAGACATCATGAGCAGTCACTGCATGCTTTGCGATGAGATCAGCCTTTCACAGGCTTTGCTTGTCCACTTCTCAGAACCATCTTATACGGTAGCCCCCATTATGCTATCATTTTACAAATGAAGTGACTGCAATTTTAAACATTTAAGTATTTTTTCCAAGTTTATATGGTTAGTATGAAGACTCATATTCAAATGCATATTTTTGGAGCCCAAATTCTTAAATGCACGACACCATAAATTACCCAAATCCCCAATTCTGGCATCCCACTTCTACTACATGCAAACCAATATCTGCCCCTTCAGTGACATTTCCAACCTCCCTGCATCACTCTCCTGGGTGTCTGAATGAAAATATCAGAAGACTCATGTTAAGTCCCTCTCTCCAGAATAGCCCCCATAGAGCATTCCATAAAGAAGCACAGAGAAGGTCTCCAGCGAGCCTGCTCTGTGGGTGCAGCCTCCTACCGAGGCTCGGGCTGATGATTGGATAGTGAAGTCCTATTGGGATAGTCGTTTAATTGTGCATCTGTGTCCTTGTGCATGCATGTGTGTTTGTGTACATTTCTGTGAGCCTCAATGCTCAGAATACTGTCCAGACGCATTTACACCAAACTCTAACAGTGGTGATTAACGGGAAGGCATGTGGAATTCAAAGCAGGGATGAAGGGGAAACATTCCTTTTCAGGCTTCATACTTCTAATGTTCACAATGTTTACTGGCCAAGTGGATCATATTTTAATTTTTTGTAAAAATCAGTCCTTGTTCCTGTTTGATAAGAGGCTGATCTATGGCAGCTATGACAGGTGGCTCTCCTCTTAATCACCTCTTGACATGTTTCTAGTCGACACTGCCTTCCTCTCTTTTGCTGGAACTTCATGCAGTTTCAGCCTATTCCTTTTTTATTCTCTTCCTTCAATGTACTAACAGTTCTTTGATAACAGCCACTAAGACCACATGTAATTTGTCTATAATAAAGGTAATATTTCTTAACAGCTCCCAGAACGCTTCAGGGAACCACAGTCTCTGGCCACAAAAATTCTTCTCAGACTAAGCCCTGTGGATGTTCTGTCTTCACCTGGGAGGCTCATACCAATGACAGCAGTGACTTAGATCAGTTCGTTTAAGTTCATGTCAATTCACGTGTAGGATGAAATGGAAATAGTAACTCATCTGCTCTCCCTATTTCCCAAATAATCAGATTCTGTTTTCCCAAAATTTACCATTTTGTTAAATATAAAGTTAACATATTAATGTGCTCTTTATAAAAAGAGTAAAACCACACAGAGGTATATCAAAAAACTGAAAGCCCCTCACATAATTCTTCTTCTAATTGCAAGGTGAATCACTAAAAACAGCTTCTGTGCATCCTTCCAAATATTTCCCAATGTGTTTACAACCTAAGCACACGATATTGTTCTGTGACCTGCTTTCTCGTTCCTTCACTCACAGTATATTTTAGGTCTTTTCATTTCAGCAAATCTGGGTCTGCCTAACTCCTTGTAATGGTCCCGTGGTTTTCGTGGTATGACTATATTCTAATTAATTTAAGCACTACTGTTTTGAAGGATGTTTTGGAACTGCTTTACTTTTAAACTACTATAAACAATGTTGCAATGAATCTCTTAGTATATGTATCTTTATGCACATTTTTTAATGTTTCTTAGAATCTCTCTCTCTTTTTTTTTTTTTTAGATAGAGTCTATGTCGCCCATACATCACAGCTCACAGCAACCTCAAACTCTTGAGCTTAAACGATCCTCTTGCCTCAGCCTCCCAAGTAGCTGGGACTACAGGTGCCTGGCACAATGCCTCGCTATTTTGTATTGCAGTTGTTATTGTTGTTTACCTGGCCTACGCTGGGTTCGAACCCGCCATCCTCAGTGTATGTGGCTGACGCTGTAACCACTGTGCTACAGGCGCCGAGCCTTAGAATATTTCTTTAAAAATAATGCCCTATTTAATATTATTAAGTTGCTATCTAAAATGTGCCAATACTGTTTCATTCTCGAGTTTTATGGCATTTTTTTAATACCTGCATGAAGAGGTAAGCCAAAACAATCCCCACATCCCTCATGGGCTACTGTATTCTTGTTTTTCAGAATATCCTTAGTACAATTTTCATTAAGGTCAACTTCACAATGTGGCTTTCAAGTTTCATTAATTTTTTGGTGAGACAGGAGAAGATCTTGGTTCTTCGGAGTCTCATCCATTCCATGTCCTCTACCCCGTGGGAAGAGTGGCCAGCATCCTGGAAGGGCAAGCCTCAGAGCATCACCAAGGTCTGGAAGGGCGACCTCCTCCTCCTTGCCCAGTGTCACCCTCCAGGAACCCTGACAAAAGGGTGCTCCGGATCCCATGTCATCCATAGGCTTCCTGCCTCAGGTGGCAAGTGGGGTCAGGGTCTCAGGGAGCAAGACTGGCTACAGGGCTTCTCTCAGGCCTGGATTTGGAGAGATACGGGGCATGAGAGGCCAGGGCTGAGAGGCCGCCCTGTAGATGGAGAGAAAGAGGCTTTGGGGCCAGACAGAGCAGGCTGTGCCCTCGGCCTGCCCTCACTCTGTTTGTGAGCCCAGGTGAGTCACTGAGCGCTGTGAGCCACAGGCCCCTCGCTGGTCAGGAATATGGATTTAGCTACCATTAATTACTTCAGATGCTGCTAGAAGGACTAGAGACAGCGTGTGAAGTGTCCAACATGGTTCCTGAAGAGGGTAAGCAGACAATGGTTATGAAAATAAGACAGAGGGATTTGTTTTCGCTTGTTGCCATCAACCCCTTTCAGGAACCAAGCGTCCTTGTGCTTTCTCCTCTCTATGCCTCACCCCTCTCCCAGCTTCCCCGTGAGAGCCAAGTTCACCCCGTAGTCACTACCTGCTGTGAACCTGTTAGCGGACAGGGCTATGGAGTGCCTGTCATAGCAACTGCTGGGAAAACCCTGACCTCTAACCATCTTAAACTGTCCTCCTTGACCAGGTGTTTTCCTCATCTTCCCCCCGCATTCATTCCAACCGAACAACCTTGTTCTGCTAAGTATCGACAGAGCACTTGTTCTGTGCCATCTCTCTAGAGCGGCGTGGGGATGCAGTGAGGCCCAACGCCTGTCCCTGCCCTCAGGCAGCACCGTGTTCTCTCCTCTGTTCTCTTGCACAAAGCTGTCTTGGTGACAATGGTCCAGAATCTGCTGCCAACATGTTTTCCTCTGTCCCCTGCCACCACCACCGACCAGGCTGTCCCACTGCCCCACCATACCAGCCTCCTTCCATATAATTGCTATGCTGCAAAACTATAAAAGGAGTTCTGACGGCAAGGACCGAGGACATAACATCGTGTTCTTCAAATCATACCAGCACCAAGGACATAGTACTGAAGGACCTTGTCCCTTAAAATCACCCATCTTGAGGAACCTTATTGCTTAGATTCCTATCAGGACCTGAAAAGCCAAAATAAACCATCTTTAACTTAAGGCAGACAGAAAGCTGAGTGTGTTAAAGCAACCCTGTCTTGGTCTAGAAGACAATCAGTATCCTTGTCACCACTTCTGTTAATCGGAACCATCTGTGCTTTCCTAGTAACATATTTAAGTTCTGCTGAAGCACAGCTCAGGGAGACTGTGTTCCCAATGCAGGGCTCATTTACTGGACAAGTTTAATATATTAATGTTTGTTTTTCAGAACAGGGGTCTGTTATCAACAGTGATTAATCCCAAAGTTTCCTGGGCCTGGACTCCCTCACACATGGCGCCTAGTTCTTCAGAATTGGTTGACAAAGAATAGAAATTAACTAGATGTGCCAGTAAGAGATTTTTCAGGTGAAAGATGGTGGACCCAGAAAAAAGAGATGGGAGAAGGTTAGCGAAGAGTCTCCACTCTCTGGGTTTGAACTTGAAACAATTCTGTTGCCAGTAACTGAAACTGACCAATAATCCTCTGTCAAGCTCCCAGTCTTATTAGATGAGAGGTTCCGAAAATAGTACCCCAGACTCACACATAACTTTTCTGTTCATACAATCATGACGACAGATTTATTTTAATTCTTTAAAATTTAGTCCAGCTTATTTTAAAACTTTAGTCTTGTCTTTGGGCAAAGGTGTGAGGCTTAGAGTGGAAAGGAAGAGAGACATGGAGAGTTCCCGTCCCTTAACTGACTTGGTATCATGGCTTCACCCTCTCCTGCCTCTGTGGTCAGAAAAAACCTGATGCCTGAAGTGTTCACTTCAAAATCTTTACTCTTTACCAGGCATAAGTGCTTCCGGAGTACATTTCTGCCATTCATAGTAGAAGGAAAGGCAGAGAAAGATTTCACGTGCATTTCATTTGAATACATCAACTTTATGTGAACAGTCTCAAGAAAAACCCATGATTAACTATAGATGATAGAGAATTCACATTTGGGGGTAAGAGTAAAGCTACTGCCAATCATGTGTAGATATTTACCATATGCCTATTAAGGTCATCCCTAAAATACCAGATCAATTCTGTTCTTAAGACTCATTCAACAAGGAAACTGTGGCTCAGCGCCTGTAGGACAGTGGTTAGGGCGCCGGCCATGTATCCTGAGACTGGCGAATTCGAACTCAGCCTGGGCCAGCTAAACAACAATGACAACTGCAATAAAACAAATAGCTGGATGTCGTGGTGGGCGCCTGTAGTCTTAGCTACTTGGGAGGCTGAGGCAAGAGAATCACTTAAGCCCGAGAGTTTGAGGTTGCTGTGAGCTGTGACACCATGGCACTCTAGCAAGGACAACATAGTTAGAGTCTGTCTCAAAAAAAAAAGAAAAAGAAACTGTGACCATGTACGTGGAATATTCAATAGCTCATATCATTGTCTGCTTGTGACATTAGAAATGTAAAACAAATCATGAGTCCAATCTCACATATGCGGTAGTGAGATTAAATGCATTTGGTCGGACTGAAGGTACTAAAATCAACATGGTATTTGTAACTACAGAATCTGCAAGCAGGCAGCTAAGCAAGTTCACTGACAAGTAAAGAAACTACAGTAAGAAGCTCCATTATTAAAACCAATCTAAATTAGAAATGTTCACTCTATGAGAAATATTTTTGTAACAAAAGAAAAGAGCAGCTAAGAAAATGTGACTTCAGCTTAACAAGCAATCCAAAATGCTCCGCTCAAGGGACTTATAATAATAGAGTCTTTTTTATTCCTGTGGCATGATTCAATTCTGGGCTAAAAGTACACCTTGAATGATTCATTGACAACTGTGAAGAATAAGAATCTATAATAATGGATTTACATGGAGATGAGTAAGACAGAACCAGATACAGAAACACATGCACACATCAGGATTTTGGGGAGTGGGCCTGGGAGCTGGAAGACAGGGAAAATAGTGCCAGAAGGAGTTGTGAAGTAAAAATCCCCTGCCAGGGAGGCCACATTTGGCCCCAGTTCTTAATTCCCTTCACCGGCAAGTTGGATCAGTGTAGAGTTTGCTAAAAGTGTCAGCTGCTGAAGGCTTCCTTGTGCTAAGGCTTCTGTTGCCATAGGAATAGTCACCCTCTATTTTCTCAAAGGTGGTTTATAATTAGATTTGGGAGTAATTAAATTCTGTCCCAAACTTGAATTCAGCTCACTCTTGTTTTGATACCATCATTTTAGGTATGATTGCTAAAAATTCAGATTGTCCTGGGAACTAGCATCCAGAAAAAGACACTAGGTCCAGAGTCTTAGAATTCTATTCATATTCCTTGGTGCAGGTTTATGAGATATGACTACAAAATCATTATGCATGAGTTTGAGAGTGAATGTTTGTTTCTGCAAATAATCCAGAATTTGCATAAAGAAAAACTACCTAGCTCCTGTAATTTAAAAGCAGGGGCTAGGGGGTGCATAGGCCAATACTGCTATCATCGTTGGAGACTTTTCTGGAACTCTTCTTTGTGATAGTATCATCAATATTGGTTTAAAATCCCCACTAAGGCTCGGCGCCTGTGGCTCAACGGGCTAAGGTGCTGGCCACATACACCTGAGCTGGCAGGTTTGAATCCAGCCCGGGCCTGTCAAACGACAATGACGGCTGCAACCAAAAAATGTCCGGGCGTTGTGGCGGGCACCTGTAGTCCCAGCTACTTGGGAGGTGGAGGCAGGAGACTAGCTTGAGCCCAGGAATTGGAGGTTGCTGTGAGCTGTGATGCCACAGCACTCTATCCAGGGTGATAGCTTGAGGTTCTGTCTCGAAAGAAAAAAAAAAGAAAGATGAACAGATAAACAAAATGTGTGATATGCAGACACTGGAATACTACTTAGCCTCAGCAAGGAATGAAATTCTGACCTATCATACACCATGGTAAACCTTGAAGACATTCCTCTAAGTGAATTAAGCCACATGCAAAAGGACAAATATGGTATGATTCCACTAATAGGAGGTACCCAGAATTGTCAACCAATTCACAGAGACAGAAAGTAGAACAGTGGTTGCCAAGGACCAGAGTGAGGAGGAATGGGGAGTTGTTGTTTAATCAGTAGAGATCTTTAGCTGGAGAAGGTGAGAAAGTTCTGGAGACAGAACTTAACACTACTGAATTATACATTTAAAAGTGGATAAAATGGTAAATGTTATGTATATTTTACCCCAATAGAAACGTTTTTGTAAAATCAAAGCCAGGAGCCTCTTACGCATCTTCAAACCTGTCAGTTCTTAGTCAATTTCTCACCTTTACAGCCTGGTACACACAGAAGTTCTCCAGAACAGACCCAAACATTTAAAGTTAAGTTTCCTGCCCCTCTTGACCAGATCCTGCTTTGCACTAAGAAAACAGAAAAGTCACTTCTCAGGAAGGAGACTCAGTCCTCAGTTTGGTTGCCAGATTCAGCAAACAAAAGCACAGGACACCCATTGATATTCGAATTTTAGATAAACAAATAATTTTTTGGTATGTAAGGGCTATCCATAAAGTATCCAACCAGTGTGAATACTGGTTTTCCTAGTGTGTGGCTGGACACTCTCCGGACAGTCCCAGGAAGTTATGTCCTAGACGTGGCACAAGACATACCTGTGCTAAACATTATTGTTGTTTTCCTGAATTTCAAATTTAATGGGGCATCTTGTATTTTATCAGACTACCCTAGTACTCAACGAAATTGCTTCCAGTCAACATCATCTCTGGACTTTACACACCGACGCAGAGTCTGCCCGCGTCTGCCGCACGCAGGTGTAAACCACACTCATATCAAACCCTTCAGTGCAAACAGCAGAATACGAAGCACGGACCTGGTCACAGCCATTTTCTCTCATTATGCAATATCATTATGTTCCAAAATCTGACACTTTAGCCCTTGTCCTCAGCCTTAGGGTTAAGTAACATTTCTTTCTACCAATTAACTCAGCTCTCCGTGAGCTCGGATGGGCCCGGTGGATCCTATCAATCTTCCCTAACTGCTCATTAGATTTAGAAAAATCACATGGAAAAGCTGTTTACCATATTGCTGCATGCTCTCTTATCCAAATATGTCTGTGAGGATTTCCAGTGGCAGGAAGGCCATTTTAAGACGATCACTGCCAAGTTTTTCCGTAAATACACCCTTGGGTTATTAAAGGTGTAGTACAGTTCTCAAGTGGACTTCACAAAATGACAATATCGTCTGCAATTTATACCTGAAGAAACATAATGGTCCCTGGCTTTCTCAGTCAATAGCTCACTCTAACTCCATCACTCAGCTCTCTCCTCCTGCCTCCTCATCCCCCAGGATGCTTCTTTTCTTAAAATCTAGCCCCGTAATTGCATGTGTGTATTTCCCAACCTCATCGTATATACTTGTTCTCTTGGGCTTGATCCTCCCTATTGCTACATCCTCCAAAAGGAAATATTCAAAAGAATAACACTGATGTGGAATTGGTCATGAGGGTCTGCCCTTCACTGGGCCAGCTGCCAAAGGACACATATAACCCTTGCCAGAGCCCACTGCATCCTTGGCTCCCCAGAGCAGAAATATGCAACTCAATTCTACACTCACCTATAGGGCTCCCCTTATACAGAAGGCACCACTAACTGAAGCCAACCAAGGAGCCAAATTATGAAAACACTGTCACTGTCTCAAGGCATTTATACGCTCAGGATAATCTGGAGACAGCCTTTCCTGGTTCACCTTCTCAGCATCTGACCACACCTTTCATGTCTTCTCCCTCTGCCTCTATTCTTCCATCTACTCCTTTAAAAATCCACACATTCCCTAGAGACTAACCTCAGTCTTCCCCCACTTTTATCCTACATTTTGTTCTATGGTTTTAACTCCTGCTATGTCGTGTCGGCCAAATTCTCTTCCTCTGCCATAGACCCAGATTTTCCAGATTCCCACTGGACATCTCTATCTGCGTGTTTGTTCCAAACTCAAATCAACACTTCTGACTTCAGATGCACTTGGGTGATATTGGTCAAATGCTGTCTACTTTAGTTTCCCCACCTTTAGAATGGGGACATTCATTGTATGTGGAGTTTTGGTATAAACTCCATTATATCATGGAGTTTTGGTAAGGTTTAAAAAATAATACATTTTGGCTCAGCACCCGTGGCTCGGGTGGCTAAGGTGCCAGCCACATACACCTGAGCTAGCAGGTTCGAATCCAGCCTGGGCCCGCCAAACAACAATGATGGCTGCAACCAAAAAATAGCCAGGCATTGTGGCGGGCGCCTGTGGTCCCAGCTACTTGGGAGGCTGAGGCAGCTTGAGCCCAGGAGTTGGAGGTTGCTGTGAGCTGTGATGCCACAGCACTCTACCCAGGGCGACAGCTTGAGGCTCTGTCTCAAAAATAAATAAATAAAAATAAAATAAAATAAAAAATAATACATTTAAAAGAACTTTACACAATGCCTAATGTGCAAATTGTATTTTCTATCATTGTGTTCATTTACCTACATTTATCAACTAGTACTCATTCTTCAAGGCCCCATGAAAATGGTACTCCCACATAGACACTGCCTCAGTTGCCTTATCTCAGTCAAAAACCATCAACCCCATCCTCCACCTCTCTATAACAAGCTTCTCACTCAAGTTAGCACATTTTCACACTGCTCTGCATTCTAATTAGCACCTTATCAGTACATCCTCCCAAACTTTCCTGGTCCCTCTCCACCACACTCACAGGCGCATGGGCGACAACTTCCAGTAAATCCAGAGCCACTGGGGGCTCTAGCTAAAAGTGCCAATTTAGCACCTGAGGATCAAATGAGACTCCTCCCTGTTCAGACCTGAGCCTCTGCTGACAACACTGTTCTCACTAGTACTTGAGACCCCAGAAGACCTTTTCATTTTCTATTTTTACTCCTGTTTCCATAGTAAATGGCTCATTTCCCTGCTCTTGGAACTGGCCCCTGATTGCACTAAACACTTAACAATTTTTTTTAAATTTCTGTCTAAACATTTATTTTCTAATTGCCTAAAATTTGCAGGTTTCCCTTAACCTCCTAAAAAAGAAAAAACAAGATTTGAGAAGAATTGGATAAGGTCAATAAGTAAAAGATGATGAGCTACAAATTCCACATATTCTACATCTGGGTCTGTCAACTGAGAAACATACATGTGTTCCAGATAGAGTTAGAGCCTAGAGGTAAAATTTTTTTATCAAAACCTGAAAATTTTGTTCATTTTTCTTTAAGGTATAATGGCCTGCCAAACTAATAAAACTGGGCTGGACTCAGCTCAAAAGACCTTTCACATTCCAATTAAGGAGCAAACTGGAGTTAACGGAAATTTCACCCAAGCAAAGACCCAATCATTTTATATCCAGACCCTGTACTTTATGTTTTCATCTTTGCTAAAGTAAATCCTCAGGAAGGCGAGTATAAATTGAGCCTCCTAGTTTTGCCTAGATGTTTTTTCCCCCTCCTTAAGCATTTTCAAATTCAAAATAAGCTTAATTTACAGGAAGTTGAAAACCATTCTGTTTACTCCACACATTTGGGGGATGTGCATGCAAATATTTACTGGACATGAAAATTCAGTGCCCTAACACAAACCATCTGACTTCAGGAAATTGAATACATACAGCAGTAACTAACAACAGACGAAAATTTTACATTCTCAGAGTTCCACATCTTGAACTTGAGCCTACCCTATAGAGTAGGTGCTCATTAGAGCAATGCAGGGCTTTTGAGAAGTGTGTTTTCATTGCTAACTTCTCTTTCTAGAGGCACTCTCAAACACAGAGGAAAACATTACCCTCTGAAATGAAGTGTAGTTAAAAATAGAGAGCAAATAAATAGCCAATCTTTGAGATTTCCTGAGTTGAACTTTGATCCTGTCCAAAAAGAAGTTACTGTGAAATCTTGCTTTTTCACTAAAACAAACAAGTAACTAAATCAAATGCAGCAAAAAAAGTGCCATAGTGTGGACCCTATGAAGAGCTCCACACTTCCTAGGAAGAAAAGTGGAATTTGAACTTTGACTTTATAAGGTGGTGTTTCTCAGATTTCATTTTTTAAATCATCTAGGTAATTAATCCACACGTACTAATAATTCACAGAATCAGATTTCTGGAATGCAACCATTTCATTTTACAAATGAAGGCAATAACTTGCCCAAGTAAAATTTCTCATTATTTACGTTGGAACAAGAACCCAGATCACCTGGCTTTCCACCTCCAGTGTTCCTTTTATTCCAAAACTGGGTAGGCCGGAGACCTTCTGCCAGAGCCCAATACTGTGGGAGCAGGCCCTAGGGTGGGTGATAATACAGAAACCCAGTATGCAGAGCAAACTGCCCCTCTGCTGGGCAGGCCCTGAAACCACCAGGAAAGAGGCGACATCCCTCCCACCTCACACTCTGAGCACGTGCCCTCACCCCAGAGTCGAGGGGGGCAGGCACTAGAATTCTCTGCAGGCCATGCTGGCTGAGAACATCCCGGCTGCTACCAGATGCAGGAAGGATGCTTGCTGTAAGCTGGAGCCACCAGCTGCTCTCTAGCCAGGATTTCAGCCTCCCTCATGGGAACAAGGCCTGCTGAATTCGTCTCTAAGCCTGCTACCACAGAGCCATGGGCTGGGTGCCTTACACAGCAGACATTTGTTTTCTCACAATTCCGGAGGCTGGAAGTCCGAGATCAGAGGGTTGATTTCCTCAGAGCCTTGTCTCCCGGGCTGGATGTGGCCGCCTTCCCGCTGTGCCAGCAAGTGGTCTCCTGCTGTACATCTGTGTCTGAATTTCCTCTTGCTTAAAGCACACAAGCTGTATGAGATTAGAACCCACTCTAATGACCCCATTTTAACTTAACTACCTCTTTAAAAGGCTCTATCCCGGCTCGGCGCCTGTGGCTCAATGGGCTAAGGCGCCAGCCACGTACACCTGAGCTGGTGGGTTCAAATCCAGCCCAGGCCCAACAAACAACAGTGACGGCTGCAACCCAAAAATGGCCAGATGTTGTGGAAGGCGCCTGTAGTCCCTGATACTTGGGAGGCAGAGACAGGAGACTTGCTTGAGCCCAGGAATTGGAGGTTGCTGTGAGCTGTGATGCCACAGCACTCTATCCAGGGTGACAGCTTGAGGCTCTGTCTCAAAATAAATAAATAAATAAATAAATAAA